>JAMKCH010001179.1:0-100051 GCA_023653785.1 Ophioderma brevispina
TCATTACTGAAACCCGATTCCTATAAATTGGTACCAAAGGATAGCTTAGAGTTTCTTCTTCCATTGTACCCCAAATAAGTACTAAAATCCCCACTATGACGTCACCAGTGAGTCAATGTTGAGGAAGTACGAAAATACGGAAAATAGGGTGGAAGAATGAATTTCGCAATTTTAGCGCACTTTAAACAACCTTATATAGCTCTAAAATGCTGTCATTATATAAAACTAGTCTTTTCCCATCAAGAGAGTCAAAAAACCGCATGAAACTGATTTGCCTAACGTTTTGCCGAAAAATGAATTTTAACTGTGTGTGTCTATGGAAATGGCAGTTTGTGAAATGCACACTTTATGACGTAATTGGGACGTAATGCTAGGCATTCATGTTGGTACTCTATTTTGGTATCAATGGGATAAGGGAAGGACCATAGTATCTATTGGTACCAAAATCAAGTGTCTGTGATGTTTCTGTGCTGTGATAGGCTGTTGGTTACTTCTCTTCGAAGGGGGGGGGGGTGGTTACCACCCCCCTCTGCCATCACTTTGGATCCACCCTGTATCTTACTCTCCCCGGGGGATGTTTGTTTTGGGATAAAAGGAGAGGAAAGTCAATTGACAATTACATAAAATAATTTGGCACCAAAAGGGGTTTTTAGCAAGCCGGGGAAAAACCTGAAGGGGGGGGGGGTGGTACCACCCCCCCCCCCCCTCGGTAGACGAGGTTTAAATGGCGTCTAATAAGATCTTTTAAAAAATATAAATATAAACCTTTAAATTTTTGACATGATAAAGTATAGGGACTACGCGTTTTGGCAAATTTCGCGTACATGATTCAATTTGATCAGCCATATTCGGAACGAATTGTCCGATTGCGATCAATAAAAAGCATTTTGATACGATTACAATCGAACAACACTAAAGCCATTGCCATTATCTTCATTTCGTAAATGGAACAATATTTACCAAATGCAGACCCATACCCCCCTTAAAAAGAGCGGAATTTCCACTCAAAGAGTAAAAATCACTCCAAAAAGGGATTTACACTCTTTTGAGGAGTTAACGAAGGATAACACCTTTGAGGGGTTAAACGAAAGACAACATGGAAATTCAATCTTTTTGGAGTGAGTTTTCACTCTTTGAGTGAAATAAATTGCCGTTTTAAGTACAAATCACTCATTTGCGATTGGTGTTCCAAGAGTTCATCTTTTGGAGGAAGTTTTCACTCTTTTTACATTTAGAGAGTATATTACTGACCAACAACAACGACGACAATCACAATAAGCGTATGGAGTCTTGTTTATTCTTTTTTAACAGCTCGGGGTGTGATAATTTATGTGAGTCTTGGTAACTTGCTTGTGTCCAGATACTGATTTTGCTTCTTTTTGACAAATTACAATCTGCACCTGTCAATACAAATGACATTGTAATGGGTCCGGAAAACCCCGTCGGATATCGCACTTGGTCAGTATCAGACTGATGATTGTGCTTAAGAGTTGTCAGTTGAGTCTTCTTTGGCTACCGGCTGCAGCATGCATGGAATGTGCGCATTACCAGTCCCAACCCCATTTCAAGGTCAGTATTAGGCCAGAGGAGGTATAGTGTTCTTCCCACAAAGTTTCTTCCAATACAATTTTGAACTGGGTGTCATATGAATTATAGTGACGAAAAGTACTCGTAAGTTGCAAGATTGGGATGAGATTTGTTCATTTAGGTACTTTATGTACTATAAATTTATGTGTGACCAACCAGGCAAACATTGTATTGAAAAATTGCATTGTGGGGGAAAAAACCACTATACTACTCTTATTTCGGCTTATCCGCTTATCGCTAATGCATGCAATAATTACATATGAAGCAAAAACTAGATTCCCGCGCAAACTCCGGTCGGTAGTACACTACCTTTCATTGATCGAAATTTATGACATCATTAAGGCCAAGCCACTATTAGTAAAGATTGGTCCATAATCGCAAGCTTTCCATCTAAGAATGGATCTCATGGTGGATTTGCGATCTTTAGGGAATCAGTTTCTGGTCTGTAGGCATACGTTCTGGCATTACGATTATTTTATTGGGATGGGACCCTTGAACATTTAAAGTTGAGCTCGATGATTTTGAGAATTCCACAGGAAATTGAGTGTCATACGACTATCTCGTAACCAGAAATCAGAGGGAAATGTACAAGGATCCATTATGCTAACGTGCCAGCATCTTCCACTGGACAATTGTGCGATAATTGGCCGCTGCCCTTCAATTCACTAGAGAGGTAAATTATGATTCAAGCAATTGAGAACGTGTCTTGGTCTTTGAATGTATAGTAATCTTTATAATGTTTTTATCCCCGGGGGGCACTTGTATTCAACAGGTGGATGATGCGTGAACAGAAAACGGTAAAAAGGATCTTTTTTCCAACAGGCGATGTACGGCGCGTACAATGATTAGGGTGTCAAAAACAGCGAAAATGTGGAAAAAAGGGTATGTTTTGTTTCTAAACCCTGAATTGTAATGTACGTGTAATACTCAAATTCACAGAATCAAAATATTGTAAAAGCAAGCAAGAAATAGTTATATAACGACCAATGCATTGCCTTCTTGTGGTCGGGTATGCAAAACTTACAAAAATACTTCTTTATTAGCGTAGCAAAACCAGCCCAAATACTTGTTTAGGGGTATATAGGTCATGAGCCCTAAAACCGAACCCTGCCCCCCCGGATTTTTGGAGACCACTATTTTTGGAAACCTTAAACAGATATCTATCAAATCAAGGTTTCTGAAAAATCCCAATCCTTGGTCAAATGGCGGCCAATATTCACTTAATTCCCTTTTTTGACATATATCTTATTTTTTGATCCAAATTCATGCACATGTGACTACTTTAGTTGCACACCCAAAACAACACCAAGAATAGTTTGAACACCTTTTTGTCATGCTTACCTGCCTCTAGAAGGCCGTCATATTCAAATGGCCGCCAAACAATGAAATCACCGTGTATTATACCACTAATAAGCATCTTTAAAAGGGCAAATGCCGTGTGCACCCTAATTATATACTACTTTTGGCCATGCACGTTTGGATTAGTTTGAGGTACAGTAAACACTTAAAAATGAAGTAGTTTAGCCTTTAAGTGTATATATAGATGTCACTTATGTGAAAATGGTCAGACTTACTATACACTAGACCACAAAACCACAGCCTCCTTATCACTGATCCCTTAAAACTGAAAACTGCATCAACCAATTGTTTCTTGAGTCTGATTTGTTGACGGATGGTTTTACCAATCCCAAGTGACAACAAGCTTCTTCTTACTACTGCTTGCGAAGATTCAGGCAATGAGTGTACGCGTAGCGACTCAACCAAACTCGTCCGCATAAAGTTTTTGTTAAGAATTACTAACGTACGTCAACACACAGGTGTTTGTGTGGTCTAATGTGGGCTCAAGATGGAATCCCCGGGGAGCGTGATCATGCCTCTCCTGTTCGACATCTGTGCCAGCGACCAACATGAGAGTGCGTGAGCCTTCGTTTTGTCTGGCGCACAGATCAGATGTCAAGGAGACTCAAAGGGCCTTTAGATGGCCTCGCCCCCTTAATTGTGAGGATAACCATCAGCGCGCAAGTCCCTCCGGGCCGGTGTATGCTTTCCGTCTGCGCGGCCCGTGCCAGGCCCCCCCCGCGTCACCTTTTGTAGTCCTGGAGCGCCCCTGGAGCACGGTGATAGTCATGTTACTTAGGAGCCTTGGACTGCGTCTCTCTTAAGCCCCACATCGAAGCAGTGGTGTAGCTAGGGAGGGGCAATAAGGGGAGGGGAACATATGCGCCGACACCACCTACGGGGGCGCTGAAATGATGTTTCGGAAAAATAAAAAGAAAAAAAATCCATTGGTTTGATTTTTTCGTTAATTTGTCACAGGCAGTATAGTTTCATCATCTGCTTCAAGATATGAGATCACTGGGATCTCTCCGAAGGCACTCAAACATGCTATTTAACTCAGAGAGCTTCCACGGGCCCTGAACCCTAGCCCCCGCCAGGGTCAGTTAGTTCAACTGCTTCAACTGTTGGGAGAAACCGGAGCTCTCCTGGATGCGCGGAAAACAATGCTAAAACCCAAGAGCTTCTGGGGGCTCCGCCCCTGGACCCCCCGCACGTTTCAACTAGTTTACTGCTTCAAGATCATGAACGAAACCCTCTCCGAAAGCCTCGAACATGTTTAACCAAGAGCTTCTGGGTCTCCGCCCTGGACCCCGCAACGTTCAACATAGTTTACCTGCTTCAAGATCAGGACATAACTGGAGCCCTCCGAACACTCAAACATACTAAACTGAGAGGTTCCGGGGGCTCACCTTGACCACCCCCAGGGGCCATATAGTTCCTCTGCTTCCCATAATGAGATAACTGAGATCTCTCCCGACAGCACTCAAACATTCTATTTAACTCAAAAGCTTCCACAGGCTCCGAACTCTAAGACCCCACCGGGGCAGTATAGGTCATCTGCTTCATGATTGTGAGATAACCGATAGCTCTCCGGATTCGCCGAAACATGCTAAAACCCAAGACTTTTGGGGGCCTTCCGCCCCTGATCCCCGAACGTTCAACATAGTTTAATCTGCTTCAAGATCAGTAACAAAACCCCTCTCCGAAAGCACTCGAACATGTTTAACTCAAGAGCTTTCTGGGTCCCTGCCCTGAACCCCCCACAGGGGCTTTTTCCCATTACCCTGTATGCCCGCATGCGCTTAGAATCGACGGAGCTGCCCTGTGGCTGCTCATGTGTTGGCGTATCTTGCCCTGTATGAAGGGAGACAGCCCAAAGCTTGCCCCGTCGTTGGATGCCCGCCTCCCTGCGGCTTGTCGGCATTGTGTCTCGGCCATCTTCCGGCGGACAACTATACATGCAGCACGTAGGTCATCATGAGCAGCTGCTATATCTGTTATAGAGTGGCCTGTGTTTGGACAGAGGCCCCCTGCTGACCCGCCTTAGGTCCGGGTTAGTTTCTTAGGCAAGTCCGTTCCTTTGAAGTAGTTCCTCTAAGGAGTTTGGTGCAGTTGGCTTGTTGGAAGAAAGACTTGCTGTCAACCAATGCATCTATTGGTATTGAGCCGGTGAGCGTTTTTCCGCCTGGGCCTGGCTCTTCGCGGGCTGAGTGGCGGTGTCTCAGCTGATGGAGATCCAGAATCGGGCCGAGTCTTACCCCTGGAGCAGATCAGGACCTGGAGCACATCCTTGGTCTGCCCAATGGTGGTGCAACATTGCACAGACAAGGACCTTTGCAGAATTCAGGTGAAGCAGTCAGAAACCTTGCAACCCACACCTCTGGCTAGATCACAGTTGACACCTGTGTTGTGGAGTATGATAGAATTTCCAATTTGTGATATCATTTGTATTGGTTCAATTGGGCGATCTTTTTAAGCAATGGCTGTTTCCTTGGTTACAGCTTACATGCAGCTCGTTAATTTCAGAATTGATCTTTTCTTTCCTCCTCCTCTTCTTGGGTCCTTTCTTACTTGTGCCCTTCTTCTGTATAAGATTATTCTCCTCTACTTTATGTCGGCCTCTTGTGGCATTAACTCTCCTGATAGCCACTTGTATCTAGTGCTCCATCATTTAACTACCAACCAACGATCATGTCTGGTGGAGGAATTTCTGGCTCTGCCAACATTTGCCTGGTACCAAATCAGTGCTTGATAGTATTGGCTCTCTGGATGCATCTCAACAACTCCCTCATAACGAGTGTTTTCTGAGCACATGTCGATCGTCTGCCAATCGCCTAGAAGGCATCAGACTGAACAGTTTTGACTTGACTTAAACCCTCGTCTACCTGAATCTTTTGTAACAAACTCCGACCCCCCTGTGATTTTTTCGGTTAATGAACTTCCGATTCCTGTAATTTTGTACCACAGGGTACTTAAGGTTGCTTTTCTTTCCCATTGGTATCAAATAAGTGCCAACATCTCCCTTATGGACGCATTATGACGTCATATGTTGAGGAAAGTATGAAAATACATGTCTAAATAATGGGTTGGAAAAGGATATTCCGCATTTAGCGACTCAAAAAGCATTATTAGTTATTATTTTTATGCTACTCATTTATAAAACTATCATTTTTCCCATCAGTAGAGCCAAAAAAAAAACCAGCGCATGAAATTGGATATTCCTAACATTTTTGGCGAACATTGAATTTTCCCCTATGTGTGTCCCTATGGAAATTGACAATTGTGCCAACATGCGAACTTTATGACGTCTTTGTGACGTCATGACGTCAGGCATGTTGGTACTCATTTTAATAATCATGGAAAGGAGGACCCTAGCTATCTATTGGTAACGACAAAAATCACGTGCCTGTGAGTTTTCTGTGTTGTGCTAGGCATGTTTGCACTTCTCTCCTGAAGGGGGTAGTTGCACTTTGCAGCCCTTTTGAAAAAGCGCCCTCACCGTTTATCCCAGGGTGGGGATTTTTTGCCAGACAACCTGAATTCCAATTGCTTCTGGTATAAGCGTCACAAAATGTTTGTCTTCAAAATCCACCGGGGTGGGGGGGGTGCAAAAGGGTGGGGGTCATGGTAGCCCGTATCTTATACTTGTTTAGGTGCATTTTGGAAGTCCATGTTCACTGCACATTTCCACCTTTTGAATACAATTGCCCACCCCGGGTGGGTTGATCAAACAAAAGAATCACGCATCGCGTATGCCTGTCATTTGTCATGGATTTTGCACACTGGCCTGGTGTGTGTGGTGAAAACCTTATTTAAAAGCCCATATTTCTCGGACAATTACACTGTGGGATATTCTCGATTGGCAAGGTTATTGGAATATTCACACCATATTTGTATAATATTGGGAATTTCAACACAAATTTTGATAATTAATCCCCCTACGTCCTTAGAGGGAAATGGCTACCTACCTGACGGGATCACCCGCATTAAACAAAAGGAGGTAGAGTTATTTGTCTTATTTAGATCTAGGGTCAACTTTCCCCCTAACCCCAAGACAAGGGTCCATCCATGATTTTTGAAAAGTGTCAATAAATGGCATTTAGGGACGTAAAGGATATGACAATATATTATGGGGCTGGTATGTTTTGAATATCTTCGGACAGCATGTAATATGCCGTTCCAATATTTCTTACCATGCCTTTTTTTTTTTTTAATTAATCATAGTTATTTTCCTATTATCATGACAACAAGCTTGAGAGTTTGGTTATAATTACTAATGGAAATGTTTATAAACCATTAGGGGTAACTAGTGTTTTTTTAAATCCCCCATCTCTAATAATGTGGCCCTTAGCAATGACTCATCATGCTAATAATACAAATATTGACTGGCTATGAAGGGGCGGTTGAAACTATAGGTCCAAGGTGATCTCAAACCATAACCATGCCCGAAGCGTAAACTATGCACGCTTGCTACAGGGTCATAGTTCATTTTTGGTTCAATTCTTGAAGCGAGTTGAATTAATGCCTCCACTTTTACCAATCATATGAACAGGGATCTATTTAAGTATACAGGGTGGTCAAAAAACTTGACCCTTATTGTTTCCGCGCATTTTTGATTTTTAAGTACATGGCTCTAATTATATTTGGTATGCACTGAAAGCGGGGTTCATTATCTTTGACTTTACTGTTTTTGTACTGCAAATATCATTCACATCGGTTAGTGTATGGACGCCGATACGCATTTGAATCAGTAGTTTGTTTTCTGCTCTGTCCACGGACACATTGAAGAACGCGTTCAGCGAAGGAAATCGTGTCCAGAAGAAAATCAGCTATTTATTCCGTTAATGTTTATATTGAAGTATTACAAAAGAACGACTTCCTGCCGGCTCGGATTGCGTGGCGTGTGCCTGTGGGCGCTCGTCTTGTTATCTAAAGGTCGTGGGTTCGAATCCCTCTCCAGGAACAAATTTAGTTTATGATTTTATTTGTATTTTAGAGTTGGAGATTGGAATCATAAAAACATCAGAGTTGTGGATTGAAGTAGAAAAATATTGAATAGCTGCCTTATGAGATAATAAGACTGGTCATGGTCCTGGAGCATGAGTTCGGGCCAGAATCTCCGATGTGCCAACTGAACAGCAATAGTGAATACAAATCGGCATCAACATCCGGCGTAACCTGAGTGCTTGTCTTTTTAGGAGGGCGCTATATTAAGCACACCAAGACTGCTATAGAAAATCTACGTAAGAATTCCCTAAATTACCGTTTGGCAATCCCAAATGCCCAAATTGAGCAGATCGTGTCCGATCCCCCCTGCCATTTTCATTACCAGTATAGCAGATGAGTGATTTTTATTATACTTGTTCATTTAACCCTCATCTACCAAAGGGGGGGGGGGGAGGTGGTTGCCACCCCTTTCAGGTTTTTCCGCCTTTTATTATTTCCGCTATATTATTTGGTATTTAATCCCTCCGCTGCAATTTGCAATATTCACGCGGATTTGCCAGTCACACTGGAGATGAAACATTTAATTGGCACAGACGATAAAAGACCATGGATAAAACAATAACGACAAATATTTTAGTAATTTATTTTTAAAAACAAAAGGCACAATTAGTACCAGGACATTTTGTTGTTGAAAGACATTTCATTCAACTTTTCAAAGTGAACCTTCTTTAACGATCTAAGCCAAACTTGGAATAGTGTAATATGGTAGCGGGTTACATATTAGCCTGTGTTTTCAAAACTAATGAACCGTATCAGACAAAAATTGGACAGGATATACGAAACTCGTTCGTCATTCAGAACTGTTATAAAATTGAATAATTCTCAGTAATTTTGAAATTATAGCAACAGATGCAAGGAGTGCATTTATTTTGGGACACTCTGTACATCGATAGAGGAAATCCAGCTGTACACGGAGATCATCTTGATGCGGGACCAGGACTTCCAAGAAGAAGGTAAAAAAAAATAAAAAAGCGAAACATACAATTAGCGGTGTAAATATGCATAAAGCAGCTATCAATTTTACCACGCGTTTTAATCATAGCTCCATGGGTCCAGAGAAAGTGTTGAGAGTACTATACCGTGCATTTTTTTAAATCAAGTATTGAAAACAGGTCCCACTACATGTCCAATGGGTATGATAATTTTACTTGAAATTGGTTCCGTTAGATTAGAACAATATTTTCACTACAAACTGTTCCAGTTATGCGTATATTATCGTAAAAAGTGGTTCTGTTAGCGGTCACTTTCAATACCCCTAATGAATTAGGGGTACTACCCAGCAACACCTGTCCGCGAGGCAGGCTCATGGGATATGGACATTCATAATATGTTTCACTGACTCTGTTTGAAGATAGAAATGAAAACAGGTTTGAAAATAATTGTTATTTTAGCCTCCATTTTGTGGTTAAAAATATTATTTTATTTCTCAATTTTATTTGAGAAAAGATTTCTCACGGGAAAAGTACTTTGTTTACTATGAAAATAGAAAGGGGAATTCCCCTAACGTTGTTTGTGCAAAGTTGATCATACACCTGTTATTTACATCAAGAGAGATTGTGCAAGACAAGTAATGGAATTCCCCAAAAATGCTAAATTTAGGAAATGAGTCAACTTGTGTATGCATTGAGATCAAAACAGATTGCAAAATTTGGGGGTTTCCCATGATGTTTTATGTAAGATGTTGCAATGCAGATGATGTCATTTATGTGAGACCCCATTGGTCAGTGCAAGGTTATGTTTATGCATGACGATGCTGTAATGATTATTATTAGAAAAATTGGGAAATCTAGTTGTGAGATAAATAGTGTACACTGAAAAGACTCAGGGCCAGCAGCCAGCTAGTAACAATTAGCCAGAAGTTATAGCTAGTTTTGATCTCCATGAGTGGCAGACCTGTACAGGGCATAGTGCCAGGATTTATTGTATTTTGAAATTCCACGTGAGCGAAGTTTGATTTATTCTACTGTCGTCTTTGAAGCCAAACGTGCTGGGAATCAAAATAGGATTCCAAATTGTGGACAGATAGAAATCGTGGTGATTATATCTTGGACTGATATACTGTGGAATATTAGTGTCGTCGAGGGACTTATATATTCAACCTTGTCGTCTTGAACTGCTGGACAAAAGTTATCTTCAGGACTGATTCCCATGGAATATTACCTATGGATCTATATTTTGCATACTGTCATTTTGAAGTCTTCGCTGTGAGGACGTATCACCGACAAGCAACGCTTCTTTTTAAATCTGGACATTAGTGGACTCTATAAAGGATCATATCTTTAACCATTGTGTGTAGTTTTATTATATGTAATATTTTTTTTGGACATACCAAATTCTTGAACCAATCTGATTAAATCATTAACCCGGTGTTATTAATATAATTCAGTCAACTTGTTCACAAGGCTCATTTTGTTGTATTTAAAGGATATTTCTGACCTTTGACGACACGATACATCATAACAGAATTTTCCCTCAATATCCCTAAACGTGATTGCAATGTTAGCATGATATCCTTTTTTTTGTATATATATATGTAATCTATAATTTCTTGATAGGTCCTTATGAATTTTCTTTCTGAATAGCCAGTGTTGTTCCCAAATATTTCGATTGCCTACGCGCCCCCTAAAATGACTTCCTGGCGATGTCGCCATGTGGTTAATTTACACTTTGACAAACTCACGAGACACGCGTAACTTTTGTTTCTGTCACAACTTTTCTATCACAATCATTGCGATGCCATGGTATGCCGTATACGACGTCCGGGAATGACGCAAAGTAAGATTTTTAGTGGCTCGAAAATGTGGGCAGGTGCGTAGCAGCTAGACTTATAATTTCCCCCTGATTACCCCTAGGAACAACACTCATACTTTCTACAGGGAACCCCTTTTATAATCCACCAATCTATGAAATATATTAGGTACACCTGGACAAAATTGCTACAGTTGCTGTAACATCAGTAAAAAACCTCCCAACAACATATCAAAAAGGTAGAACAAGGGAGCCTGAACCAGACATGCTAATTTTGCATTTATCTTATGTGGATGTATACGCCCATACTTCGACAAAGGTATATAGCTCATCTGCACGTTAGGGAGATTTTCTATTTTTCTGTTAGTATTTGACATGCTTTGCATGGCTATGCCTTCAAGCTGTTGCACTTGCAATTGATATATTAAAGTGGAAATGATGGCATTATTCAAGATGGCCGCATTTTCCCCGCCAACAATTAATTTGCAATTCTAGATGATTGTCAGACTGCAATCGGGGATGGGGAGATCTTTAATTTAGCAAATTATTCTCAGTATTTATTCCAAACATATTGGTCAACTAAGTCGGGGGGCACTCCCTATGCGAAGTGATGGTATATGTGCCTCGGCGTAGGTGAAAATAGATCCTTTCGGTCTCTCTTCAACACCACTGGATATCACGCCTCACCGGGATCCTTTCCCAGGCCGTTCAGATAACATGTACCCAAATACGGGGTCATTCGGTACACAGCTGAATAAAGATGGGGCCCTATGAACGTCACTCTCAGAAATTGGGTTAACAGTTTAACCACATGTATTAGCAGGTGAACAGCCCAACATATGGGGTAATGTTTTACCCATTTGTTGGGTAGTGTATATTATTATAAGCCACCAATTCATTGAAATGTATGGCTTATTGCGATCAGAGCGCCGTAATTTTAATAGTTCGTCTCTTATTTGCCGAACTTCTTCCCGTTTATTCCGTTTCCGCCGAAAGTCGGCAATTGTTTCTGAGATATGGGCTTTTTGCCGTAGGTTTTATTTTTGGATTTTTAGTGACGGGAGTCAGTTTGGGTACCTTTTTGTATCTTTTTGTCAAGTTTTGGGACATCATTTTGATGCGCGCTTGTCGTCTTTCTTACGGAATGCTATTGGTTTATGTGTGCACCTATGAACCGGTTCTAGTGGGATTCTTCGGGCAATTGAAATGTTGATCGTGTTACCATATCGACCAAGGGCTGACCAGGGACGGAGATCAAACACAAGTGCGAGTTCTTTTGACTTGAGTAGATTAGTGTAACAAAACCTGGATGAGGTCGCCCGACTATATAAAGATACACAAAAGAAGTTGTTTTACTTGAGACAAACTGGGTTATGTTAATAATTCGACAGGTATTTTGCAACCAGTATCAAAGAATTGTCAGCCAAAAGAACAAATTTGCTACTTAGTGAAGCAAAACTTCAAAAATATTAAGTCCGTTACCTTAGCAAATTTGGTATTCTGGTATCGTCTTTGCAGAAAGAAGTCTTTCTTTTTCATCTATGGCATTTATACTGACTATGCCATATGTGTTTATAGGATGGATATGAAAAGTGGGTTTTGGTTTCGACGCAAAGTTTAGAATTTTTGGTTCATGTAGGCTATTTGGTTAGATTTTTGGAGGTGTTTTTTAATTGTTTGAGAAACAATTTTGGTGTACGCTGATGAGAAAGAAACTTTTATATGGTTGTCAATTATAAGTTCTTGTCGGCTGTTTTCGATACAATGATCATTGCTGCGACAATTGCCTACCATGCCTAGCGTGGTGCTGTTCCTCTAAAAACTGCCCCACGTTGACCGTTCTTTTAAAGCACTTGAAGTTGAAGGCCTTTAATATATAGGTTTTCTAGATATTAATATTCGATCCTATAAAGTATGATAAACAAAAAGAGAGGGTATTCACTTGCGACAGCAGTTGGCATACTTCGGAATACCTTTAATAACCATTACAATGGGGATACTATATATATTGCGAGTTGGGACGAAAAACACGCTTGCCTTACTTTTGCGGGGGTTGTGTTTTAGATAGTAATTTGTGTCGAAGGTGTCCATAAACTGATTGGCTTAACATTTCGACGGTTACCTTTAATATCCCGTTGTGCTGTAAAGCCGAAATGTTGAAATTAAGCGGCGGTAAAATATATCAATACTTAGTGGAAATCTGGGGAACACAATTCTGCCAGAAAATTTCATTACATTTTGACTAGGAATATCCTAAAACTAAAAATCGTTCAAACAAGAGTCAGGAAATTTGTCAATACGTATCCTCTTTTTTTTGATCGTGGATATTTCCTCAATGGCCTGAAACATACGAAACTAATAGAGAATTTGTTTTTTAAAACCGTAAGACCCGACAATTTGCTATGCTACCAGATGTCATGACCCCTTTGAATCTTTATTACGTGTGCAACCAAGCGTCAAGGCATTGTGTGAAAGAGACTTCATTAGAGTGTTATTAGCTTGCTGCATTACAGAAATTCTGCCAAACATCTGCAGAAAATTCATTACATTGTGGCTAGGAAATCCTAAAAATCGTTCAACAAGAGAAATTTTCAATAAATTATCCTCTATTTTGATCGATGATATTCCCTCAAAGTGGCCTGAACCATACGAAAATTATATAAACTTTTTGTTTTAAAAAAAAAAAAAAAAACAAAAAAAAACGTTAAGACCCGACAATTTGCTATGCTACCAGTATGTCAGACCCCTTTGATATTCTTATTACGTGTGCAACCAAGCGTCAATGTAGTGCTGTAAAAAGAGACTCATATACGTTTGTACTAGCTGCTGCATTAAAGGCATGTATAGGCATTGCCGTGGGAACTGCAGGAGGTGAATGTACACTGTTTAAGTGCAAATTGCCGATTACCTTCAACTGCTTTCTTGTTACCCCCCCCTTCTTTCCCTCTCCTTCACACGTAGTCAAAAGAACCACTTACCCAAGTCTTATATTGAGTATACATGGAGTGGCCTCTAAGACCCTATATGGGCTTAGACCCCCACTTTTCAATACATAATAAAAACACTTCTGAAATTAAAATGCTATGGCACATAAGGAACCACTGGTCCAGGAATCTTATGGGTCTGCGCAGAATGACCTATGATGACCATGTGCCCTTTGACCTCTAATGGCCCTATGTAACCTTTGAGCCCTTTGGTCAAAATCTATATTACTAAAAAATCAACTTTTGTGGGCTTGTGGGTTTGTCCGGCAATGTGTTGATTTCGCCCCGTCCTTTAAACATAGTAATTTTGGTGTGGTGGTACTGAGCTCCGACCGTACCGAGGTTGTGTCCTCGATTGGAGGGTCATTTTGGGGTCAAAGGTCATTCACGGGTCATGGAAAATGATGGTTTGTAATTGAGATAAAATAAAACGTACACAAGTAAGAAAATAAGTAACACATTGTAGGCAAATAAGATAATAGTCTTTGTTTCGAATCGCTTTTCTCCCGATTTCGGATGGCCAGCACAGCAATTTTTTTATTTACCATTTAACTGCTATATGGCTATGCTGTGTCTTATAAGTGTTAACAAAGTAACTCCAGTCGGTGCAAAGGGATAGGCCTACAAGATTATGAACTGATGTGATTACTGTTTTGCCTTTTTGATATGCCACATCCTTGCTATAATGCAAAAGTGTTATAAGTGTATAATTATTTTAGTGCCTGGTTTGTGGACTTTGTTACACTGACGTCCCTAACGGGGTCTGTCAGACGGCGAAGCCCTGTCAATTTGTTTTCGGGAAAGCTTATTTAAGAGCTCTATCTCATGATTAAGTTCATAAACTATGTAGGTGGCTCGTTTTCAAGTTACGAACCTTTAAAGTTGACTTTTTACTTCAACCTTTTCATTTCAATATTTTTTTTAAATCTCATATGGACTTAGTTCTTACTGTCAGTTCCTAAATGGGGCTGTCAGACAGCGAAGCCCTGACAAATTTTTTTGGGACCGTTATTTTAAAGAGCTCTATCTCCATGATGCAGTCATAACATGTAGGTGCTCCGTTTCAAGTTATTAACCTTTAAAGTTGACTTTTACTTTTTCAACCTTTTCATGTCATTCTTTAAAAAATCCAAATGGACTACGTTCCTACTGACAGTTCTTTTAAAGGTGGAAGCTTGCAATTGATCTTACGACAATATCCATTGGCTGTACCCATCTTGAGGACCTAGCTAGGTATTACAATGAAATACTTCCGATTTTTTTAAATCTCCTGATCTAATCAAATCTCCCTGATTCAAGATCAAATCTACATGATTCCAAAATCTCAATGTTGCAAAGCTTGGCAAAAGGTCATTCAGGGGTCATTCTTTTGGTTAGCCTTGGCAGTGTTTTCCGTATGGAATGATTTTGGGTATGGTGGTGAGTTCGCCGTCGAGTTTTGTGGTCACGTTTTCGAGGGGGCAAATTTTGGGGTTCAAAGGTATCCAGGGGTATTATCGGGGAACTTGCCAGTGGAGGTGAGGTATGGATAGGGGGGGGGGAGATCCCCCTCCCTTAATCCCCCCCGTCCGGGCTACTCCCCCCACCCAAACCAGTGCTTTGATGTATGGGATATGAGTTTTGGTATGTTGGGTAGAGTTACTTTTGCCATACGAGTTTTTCGGTCACGTTTCGAGGGGTCATTTTGGTTAAAAGGTATGGATAGGGGTCAGTATGGGCTTTCATACGCATACCTGAGTTATTAGATATGAAGCAATTAGGGCTGCTAATTAGGTCGAATACAGTACCTGGATTTCTGTTCTGGTTTGGAGTAAAGGTCAGTAGGGTCTAACTAATCTAACGAGATTGCTCAGTTAGCAGGGAAGATTAGGGGTCATTCAGGTCTAAGGATGTCAAATGGAGTGTACGTAGTAGTAAACATTGGTATTGGTGTATGGACATGGACACCGTGAGGGTGGGGTTATTGCATGGTGATGCCAAAAATCTTAAAGTCACAACCAAGGGCATCAGAGGTATGCAAGGCAAAGGAGAGGTCAAAGGGGTTAAACTTTGGTGTATCCAGGCGAACTTGTTGGGAGGGGTCGAGTGTTGATGGACGAAAATTTAAAGGTCATGGACAAGGTCATCGGGGTTATTCAAGCTCAAAAGGAAACCAAAAAACCAGAGGGTCATTCAATCCAGAGTGATCGCAAAACACAGGTGGATAGGCCAAATCCAAGGACGCGCCTAGTAAAATACTTTAAAGAGAAACCACCGGTCCAGAACTCTTATGGATGCCAGAATGCCCCCCTCTTATGGACCATATACATTTGGACCTCCAATGAAACTACTGAACTTTGACTCCAACATATCAAAACATTCTTCCAAGTAAGTTGTATAGCCACCAAACTGCTCAAGATGATAACCACTGGCCAAGAACCATGGGCTATATATCAATTGACATGATGATGACCCCTACATGAACTATGACCCCACAACTACGCATTCCTAACCATCCCAATTGATGGGTTAATGCATCTTGATGACTATCGTTGTAGAATTTATTGGGCAAAAAATTTGAACACTGTTGGTACAGTAAAATATTTCCAATCAAATGCTATATTATCCAACAAATTGGTAAAATCTACCAACTTGGGATGTTCACCTGTTAATACATGTTGGTTAAAATTAACCAACGCTTCTGAGGAGTGGGGGACAATGACGTTTTAAAACCTGAAGTAAATAGGAAATGCCTCTTTTCTAGAGTTCAAATCGCCATTTGCCATTTTGGGACTGAATTATAGAAATTGCCACATTTGCCATGGAAATTTGAAATTATATAAAATTGCGCCATAAAATTAGAAAAATGTTTTAAAAATGTTGCACCTAGGCCTGCGAAAATTTTGAATTTTGGGTGTTCCAAATTCTTAAAAAAGTGGCTAATCATGTTATGTTATGGCAAACTGTGATAATAATGGATAGACCAGGAAAGAAGAAAATGGGCAATGGTATCTGAAAATTTTTAAAGGGGGGTCATTTCTGGTAATATAGGACAGCAGCATAAAAGGGCGGTCAAGAATTCTAGACGTCACCAAAGTCAGCAACTCACAGACCTTTTTGACTGCGAGCTCAACAGGGGAGGTGATATGTGCTACACATGATCTACTACAAAGCTCATTGAGGAATGATGCCAGTATCGAGTCCGCCTACATCTAAATGCCAAAGAGAACGGAAAATGAAATGAAATACATGACCGTCAATGAGGAAGAGAGGAAGAGAATCATCAACCATCTGCGCTGCACTACACACGAGTACCAACTAAAAACGGTTAGAATTAGTAACCTCGGGTCCTAGGACTCAAGAGGTTTAAAGGGCGTTGGCCTGATCGCAATAGTATCGTTACAAACTCCATATTTTACAGGAAGTGGTCATCATTGGAATTGAAGAAAGAAAAGCTACTATTTTCTCATTTACCCTGTGAAATCTTTAGGGCTAACTAAAGGATATTTGATTTGGAAAGTTATGAGCAAAAAATGTACCCTTACATTTGTTTTAGCTCTAACATGAAAGGGTGTTAGCTCTCACATGAAAAACGGGTTGAAATATCAGCGCAAAACTCTACATATGGGTGTAGGGGTGAAGACCATTCATTCTATCAAGATTTGAAAACTTTATACTAAATCGGGTCGTCACCTTGTAATAATATTGTATAATAACCAAACTATAGATACTCAAGAGTTAAAGGGCCGTGGCCTGATCGCTAATAGAATCGTTCCCATACTCCATATTTTACCAGAATGGTTCATATTTTGGTAATTGAAGGGGGGGAAAAAAAAGGGGGAAAAGGGCTACCCTATTTTTTCTCATTTACCCTGTGAAACGTGGGGCTAAAGGATATTGATTTGGAAAGTTATGAGCAAAAAATGTAACCCATTTTACATTATATGTTTAGCTCTCACATGAAAACGGGTTTTAGCTCTCACATGAAAACCGGGTGTTGAATATCAGCGCAAAAACTCTTTACATATGGGGTTAGGGGGGTGTTGAAGACAATTTCTATCAAGATGAAACTTTTATTTACTTAAATCGGGTCGTCACCTTTTAATATATTGTATAAAACCAAACTATAGGCAAAAAATTGACATAGGTTTTTATGCAAATTAGCATGTTTGCCCTTCATAATGACTTCTTTTTTTTTTTTCTACTTTTTTGATAGGTTGTTCGGGCAGGAGTGTGTACAAACCAGTTACAGCAAGAAACCTTCTGTAGTAGTTTTGTCCAGGGTAAATACCGTTAGATTGAGGGGCTATTAGTGTAAGGTGTGTCAATATAGAAGAAGAAAAGAAAGAAACTTCATTGTCATGAACATGTATAGAGTATCTCAAAATAGTTATCGTGATATGCAGCCCCCATATACATGGTTTAAAGGGGAAATGTGTGACAACATTTATTATTTTTAAAACGTAAGTGCCCAAAGGAGGGGTTCCTAAGACCACAACCCGAGAGAAGAAGAAAAAAAACACTTTACCATGGGAGTTTGATCATGAAACTAACAAAGTAAATGGGGGTCATGTAAGAAATCTCTTTATATATAATAAGAATCAAAAATCTAAACTTTGGCCCTCTAAACCTTAGTCCATTGAAAGTGAACCCTCAGCAACACCGATATATGATTTTGAACCCAAAATAATTGATATCTACTCTAGACTAAGCAACTCAAATAATACAGCACATATAGCAAAGTTATTATACCATCTTTATTTTTTTCAGAAATTCAAGGCGTGCGATAAATCGCACATCTTAGGACAATTTTAGGCGTGCGATGTGCTTGAAATTTCACATTCACTTGGTCTTCCCACAGACTTACACGTTTAGACCAAAGTCATGACAACATTCAAAATAAGATGCATCGCATATAAATGTTGATTTAAAAATAAATATTAACATTAATAATTATAACCAAACAAATATCAAAAATCTCCCTGAAAATTTTCACTGCGTAATGAGAAATCGCAAATTAAATTAAATGTTGTGTCCCATGGAACACTTAGGTGTTAACATAAAACTAATTTTACCTATATTGTTCTTAATTGGTTTGGAAAAAAACTCTCAAATTAACCATTAATTTTTTGAAATCAGCTTTTTTAGAAATCTGTGAACCATGACCCCAAATTTTCGATAACCGACCAGCCCTGATTTTGAAACAGCCTACTGAAGCCCTATATGGACAGGGATGTGAAGATAGATAAGATGGTACAGATGTGTCGTAAAACGGACGGTTTGGCAATGGGCCGCGCCCATTTCTTTGGCGGTAACGGACTATTCGCTCGCATGAACCACAGTTGTTCGATCATCTTGAAAGTTAGTTTATCGTCACGTTGCCATTAAGATCCGTGGTGCATTGATCTTCTCTCTTCTGTCCTTCCGCTCAAAGAAGTAGTCCTGCGGAGGCTGGGCTGGCGTTCGTGTCAGAGCATCAATGATTCCAGGGCACTTATACTGACTTTTGATAATTGATATAAGAGAAGTACTATTTTTAAGGGATCATTTACAGGTCAGTGGCGGATTGGTGTAGAGTCAGGCAGGTAAGCTAAAAGATGCTGACGGGCCCCTAAAATATTACCCTCAGGACGCCCCTCGGACACACCTTAGTCGCACTAAAGTGCGATAATGTGTTGCTTCTTTACGCTAAAGGGATCACCTTAGGTTGCTGACATGGCCCTATTCCTTAAATCCACCACTTGGCTAAAGTCCAAAATCCGCTTTATATAGGCACCCTCTCCTTGACGGAAATGTTAAGCAGGATTCGCCCTCGACATGCGATGATGAGCGCCTTCCGCAATCCTGTCGGGACGAAGTTGGAGTGTCTTTTACAAAGACTAGTTATACACGTCTGGTCTATACTCTTAGGATGGGCAATATCGTGTATACGACCAACTTTTTCCCCGCCAAAAAAAAAACTCCATTCAATACCAAAAGTTAGGATTTTATCCGTTGAAATTTGTGTTTTGTATAGGCGGGTGGAGAGTGTGGGTCGTGAACACATAATGCCGGTAGGATGAGATCATGCAAACCCGCAATCCTTTGAGGGACTACCCACTTTAAAAGTTATATGCGTTATTCTGTTTTGAAGGAGGGAGGATTTGGTTGTTTGTTTTTGTAGACGGAAGGTGCGTGGGTTGTTTCTGAAGACCTCGGCGTACTGATTGCATTGTCTATGCCTGTCCTTTGGCCGGGTCGGAGACACTTCTGATTCTAATCAGCATTGAATAGACTGGAAACACTGGGCATTGACAATCTCGAAACTGCAGCGAGCGGGTGCTTGACTCTCCCATGATAGCTTGTGTGTTTAAGTTGTTTTTCCACCTTTTGCTGTATGCCGGTGCTCAGTACCAAAACCATATCAAAATGAGCTGTGGTGACCAAGAGTGCTATTACTGCTGATATGATGGTTCATATTGCTTATTGCTTATTGTTTTCTTCCCCCCCCAAATCAATCAATACAAAAGGAAGCTAGGATTTCCCAATAAACTCATTTGTATGGGCATGGAACACAATCATGACGTCAGGACTCCTTGAGTAATGGTTTTATTGTAAAAATACATTGGAAATATTTAAAAAGAAAAATACATAAGACTTTACAACAACCTTTCAGGATAGCTTTTTTTCAAAAAGTATTGAAGATCCTCAAGCTACATGAAGGTATATTCTCTTCAATGAGATAATTAACACTAAATGACTCAAATGAAAGGGGGGGGGGAGTTCTATGGACCACCAATTGTTTTCGCGCTGGCCGCTTTAACCTTGTGTGATTTTGCGCTGAATTATTTGTAATTGTCTGACTTTATTAAATGCGCTTTCTTTTTCATACGCAAAATAATTAAAATCCGGCCAAGCCGCTTAAATGAGTTAATTAGTGGGGCCCATGGACCCGCATCATACATACTTAAGTTAAGCAATCATTAGTGACATTAAAAATAAGTAACCCTTTATATGCTGAAACAAACAATTCATCGTGGACGCAGTTGCAAAAAACCGTTATGTACAAAATGTATGGGAAAATGACGTGTATTTTGCAACACCGTAACAAATACAGGATTCCCTAAAACTGCTGGTTTTTTGTGTTACATATATGTAATTTGGTTCTTTAGAATAGATATCAATGAACGTGTAAAAAAGGTTTTCAAAATGTTTGTTTAATAAGTAAGCGCAAGGCTCATTTGAATTTTTCCCGTCTTTTTTGCCCATTTTCGCCGTGTTTGAAAACAATGCTTTTGCCCGCTAATTTTTAGCCAAAATAACAAATTTCATTTTGTTTGCTGATTGGGGTTTGTCTTAGGACCCTTCACATGTGGTATAAATTAAATTCGTGCAAAAATTCCCTCGGGAAAGTGTTTCCCTTGGGGGGTCCCATGGACCCCCTTGGCACTAACGGGGAGTGAAAACCCCTTGGTCGTACGTTAGTGTATAAGGGAAAACCCTTGAAAAGATTACTAACACACGGTGGTTTTAATGGATCACTATTCAATTTGACGTAGGCCTATGAGATTAAAAGTTCACAACAGAGTAGTTTTTACAATATTTGAAACTGATAAGGGATCAAGTTACCCACTCTTAACCTCGACTTCAACATATCTATTTGACTACTATCCCTCGACGGCGACAAAACAGTGACACTTCAGTAAGGCAACCTTGTTTCAATCTCATCTATTGCTACTGATTTGATTTTAATTGTGATCATGACTCCGGGGAGCTAAAGATAATAGTTATTAACGGATTGGATATAGTATTTCGGTTAGTGACAAATACACACCGGATATTCTTGTTGGCTTTTTCTTCGACCGTGAACGTGGTTCAATCTGTCCAAATTGGCATGAACTGAACTTTTTAGTTTTCTTAGTTTACAATAACTCAGGTTTTAATTTCATTCAACCGAGACAGCCGAATCAAGTTTTAAAAATACAAATATTTTTCAGGAATGGTCCCAATATACTGGGGGGGTGTGGGGGGGGCGAAATTCACAATTTTATCTAGTTTACTGTATATTCTATAACACCGTTATTTTACAGCGTTAGCATATTTCATCCCCAACCGGCCTCAAATTGCCCCGACTTTTGAAATTCTTATTAAATATATCTTCATAATCGTGCACATAGTCACACTCCTTTATGATCACGAAGATCAAAGGAAACAAGTATATATAGTGTCTATAAGGCGAATCTGGTCGCTAATTTACCTGAATGAAATGTGAAGACTAAAGAAGTTAGGATCAATGAATCTTGAACAAGCGATAAGGAAACCTCGAGTATTGTTCAGTCAGTCGCTAGGTTGCTCGGTAAATGAAGTTATGCGCCCGATTCTGTTTTCATGATCCCGTTCATTGCGAGAGTTTAGTCCCGTCTGTTACATGACCGAACAGCTTTATGATCGAGACTCAAATATGGGTTATGAAGTGATTGTTATGATTTGGTTGAATATTTTATTTGATTTTGAATGATGAACTACACCTCATCGTATTTTAGAGAAAAATGACATCCGATATTTTATTCTTGGACCAAAAATGACAATTTTAAAAATTTACATTTTTAAAGGATGTCGGAGCATCCCCTCCTTTCCACCTACCCCCTGTTTGTTTTACTTAACAAGTAAATCATTTTGCAACTTATATGTTGAGATCAAACAGCAAGCTTTATGTTGATACTACCTTCATAAGGGTACATACATTCATTCACATCCAAAATTGTTTACCCAAACACTATGGGACACCCTGTATATACGGGTTTATCACACAGCAAAGCTTGTGACAGGCTCTATATATCCGATCCGATCTTTCTTTGACAGATTTCCTCTTATATAGAAAACCGTAGATTGCAAACTGTGCTTTTAATCCACAGTTGTTAAAATACGCACTGTCAAAATCTCTCTTATGTTTACACCAAATAATAGAGGCCTACTTCCAGTTATTTCTGTGTGTTAACGTCTAAAAAACACACCAATCTCTAAAAAGTGTAACGGCCACCGCACAGTTATTTAATAGTAAATGTGAAGATTAAAGCACCAAGGATACCCGAGTGCGTCTGCTCCGTCATTGGAAAACTTGGTCCCATTTCTTTCATTCCTTGTTGAAAAGTTCGTCATATATTTCGTTAAAGGCACCACTTTTATAAAACCTCTATGTTGATTTTATTGTCTGACTGCACCTGTTCTTTTTAAGATTAGAGTGGTAGTTAAGTTTTGAATCAATATTTCATATTTCTTGTCTAAAGCTGAAATGAACTGGTTAAGATTGTTGGGAATTAAGGAATTAAGAGAGTACCTAATCTTAATGGTGCAACGAGAGATTTCAATCATCCGTATTTTCTGCGATATGTAGTGATTTCGTATGGATAAGACACTCCTTACCTTTAATTTGGCTACAGAAATAACTTAAAATGAAAACAAAAGGTGATTGTATATGCTTATATTTCAATAGAAAACATAGGCTGAATTTCGTATTTGCTCCTAATTAGAAATTTCACAAGTTTTGTACCAAAGGAACAGTTCTCAGGTTAATCCTTTGAGATGGGAATATTTTTGATAGAGAGTTTACACCAGCACAAGTGCAAAATTCGGAATTTTCTCATTTTTTAGAGACACATGTAATTTGAAATATCTCGTTACACCTTTAACATCGACTTCAACATATATACGATTTGACTCATTGTAAGAATCCCTCGACGAGACATATAACATTGTACATTCATAGAGTCATTTATGTCACTAATCCTTGTTCAGTAATTATTTTAACCAAGGCAACCTTGTTCATCTCATCTAATTGCAACTGATTTGATTTTAAATTTGATCAGGACTCCGGGGAGCTAGAGATAATAGTTGTTAACGGATTGGATATACATTGTAGTATTTCGGTTAGTGACAAATTACACACCGGAATTCTTGTTGTCTTTTTCTTTGCGACCGTGAACTTTTGTTCATCTGCCAAATTGGCATGAACTGAACTTTTAATATGTTTTCTTAGTTTACAATAACTCAGGTTTTAATTTCATTTAACAGAGACATGACGAATCAAGTTATAAAATTACAATATTTTTTCAGGAATGGTCAAATACTGAGAAATTCCACATATTGTATCTTATTTTACTGTATATTCTATACACCGTTATTTTTACTGCGTATAGCATATTTCATCCCCAACCGGCCTCAAATTGCCCCGAACTTTGAAATTCTTATTAAATAATAATCTTCAGAATCGTGCACATAGTTCACACGTCTTTATGATCACGAAGATTAAAGGAAACAAATATATATAGGTCTAAGGATAATCTAGGTCGCTAGATTTACCTTGATGAAATGTGAGACTAAAGAAAGTTAGGAATCAATGAATCATTGAACAAGCTATAAGGAAAAATCGAGGATGGTTCAGTCAGTCGCTAGGTTGCTCGATAAATGAAGTTATTCGCCCGATTCTGTTTTCAAGTTCATTGCGAGAGTTTAGTCCCGTCTGTTACATGACCAAACAGCTTTATGATCGAGACTCAAATATGGGTTATGAAGTGATTGTTATGATTTGGTTGAATATTTTATTTGATTTTGAATGATGAAACTACACCTCATCGGTATTTAGAGAAAAAATGACATCCGATATTTATTCTGGACCAAAAATGACAATTTTAAAAATTACATTGTAAAGGATGTCGGAAAATCCCCTCCTTTCCCCCTAACATGTTTGTTTTTACTTAACAAGTAAAATATTTTGAAATTATATGTGAGATTCAAACCGCAAGCTTTCTGTTGGCGATACCTTCATTAGGGTACATTACATTTATTCACATCCAAAACTGTTTACCCAAACACTATAAAACATTCGAAAAGTTTCGATAAACACTACGACAAATGTACATTTGCACCAGTGTTCAATAGGATTCGACTGCGGTTAGTGCACACAATTGCGCGGTGTTGTGTTTGAAACAGGGACGTCTTGGCATGATGGACGTATAAACCCCCGCAGCCGCGCGCAAGTGGCTGTAAGCATGCCATTAACTAAAACGGGGATCCGTCTGCTCTATACAGTCCACGGTAAGGGTATTAGCCGGTCTGACTATGTTTTGTTTGTAGACTTATGGACCCATCTTTTTCCACTTCATGCGGGGACAATTGAATATTAATTATTAAAAGACACAATTTCAGAGTTGAATATTAAAAAGAATTTTAAAAAAAGAAAAAACCTAAAAAATTAAAAAAAAAAAAAATAATAAAGATTGATAGACTCAACGGAATGATGGTTTGAGTTGCTTCGGGGAACATTCAGGTAAAACTGACGTGACGTATCCGCTACATTGGGAAAAAAAACAACCGATTATCGTAATAGTACGTCGGTTTTTGAATCGTAGGGAAAAAGGTAAATTTTGTTACTGTTTAGACATAATAAACGTCTTTTGGAAAAAAATTAATAGCACTTGGGCAGAGGGTCATATGTACAGACCTTGATTTAACATGTCGGATTTATATATATAGTACGCCCCCCGGAAGAGCAAACTGATACCTGATACCTTACACGTGACCTGCTACCTGAAACGTGACACCAAACTATTAATCTCGCCCGTTTCTAACTTCCAAAAAATACGGCAAAGCAGCAGCATTCTGTTCTCCGTTGTCACAGCGTATAATCGTCAGATGTGAGGGACTAACCTGTGGTTCTGTAGTCAAGACTTAGTGTCAAATTGCATTTGAAGCGTAGTTAAAAAGATATTTTCAATGACCGTTAGTCATAGGGTGGTACTTTTCAAGACGCGATGGTCATCTCAACGAATGTGCTTATAACTCGTCCATTGCCTGATCCAATATAGCAACTGGTAATGATGTTGTAACGGGGTTGTGCTTGCCTAAGAGTTTGGGTCTCTCATGGGAACGATTGGTTACCATTGGAACCAAATGTGTGATTTGGAGGCCCAAACTTACCTTCATGCAATAACATTGGGTTCCGATTTGACACCCTCAACTTGTTTACAATCCAGATTCAGGTGATGAATTTTCAGCTGTGCTTTAATTTGTTTGTATTGAATGTACACTGTTAAAGATCTATATATGTTGAGGGGAATTTTTTTTAGTCTTTATTTTTACATATGTCATGTCATAACTCAGAAATCTTAGGGGCCCTATAAGCAAAGGTAGACGAGTTCCACCCAAAACCTCAAAAAAATATCAGTAAGTTTCTGGTTGATGGGGATAGGTAAGTATTAAACTACCTCCTTTGGGCAAGACTTCCATATGTTTCCCCCCCTCTCATTATATTTACAGCGAACATAAAATGTTTATGATTTTAGCTGTTTATTTCGTTTTGTTATCAAACAAGGCCAAAATTAAAATAAATTTTGTATAGTAATTATACGAGGGGGTGGTGGGTACATAGGGAAGTCTCTTCCCTTTTTCTGTTCAAAGTCGTAGTTTCCGCATTTACGATCTTGAAGATCAATGATTTTTTTGAGGTGCAAATTTATGCACCATGTTGTGGAGTCCCTCGCGGGGCCGATGACAACATTGCTTTTTTTGCCCATGACAACACCCTTTGCATGCTTTCTTTTTGACTGAGTGCTTTTTATTTAATCACAAATGATCTGAGACAAATTCAAAATTGGGATCTTGTAACCCGAAGTATTAGAAAAATATTTTTTCGACATGTCTACGTGTAGGAGCTAGATAGTGCAGTGATCTCAGTTCCAGATTAGAAAAAATATGGGATGAAAAGAGGTCTAGGCAAAGGCTTCTATCCACGACTGTCGTGCACAAATTTCTAATTGGCTATCACATGCACAAACCACAGGCTGATCATTAAGTCATAACACCATAGTCTTAACACCACTCAAATTGTAATTATGCTACAGGCATGCAATACTAGGCCTACGCAGTGTAATAATCGAGTACATTTGGACGTTGTGCGTAAATACTACCAGTTAGGCCCCAGGCCCCCGTCCGTTGCCCCTGTGTTTTTTTTTTTTCTTTTTCATCGTCAATGTATTAAAAGTTCAATCAATCATGCTTCTGTACCTGTGCATAACTCAAAAACTCCAGAAACTTCCCCTGCAAAAGTAATCTATATCAAACATAATACAGATAGCACGGCATATATTGCCCAACAATGGTTCCCCATTCGGTAATTGGCATCGGACACACGTGGCTAAGTAATGGGGGCACTTGGTTTTCCATTGGCAATTGTGAATCGGCTCATATTCGGCATCTTAATGTTCTAATATTGGCGCATCTTTGGCAATCGACCAACCGCCAATATAGAGCCAAGTATTGGGATAACGTTGGCCCCAATATTGGCTTAAGGGCTTAATTTTGCCTTAAAAATAGCAGGGTGAGTGAGAAATACAATAAAAATACAGAAATACGCTTAAAATCTCTCAAGGACGATTGTTTGATCAGAACACCATATCTCAAAATATTATACTATTATACCAATTTCAATAAAAAAACTAAAAACTATTGACTAGCTCAACCTATTTAATTATTATTAAATAAAGCAGGGTGAAAAATAATTTATTTTGCAAATAAAAAAAATGATATATTCCCCAATATTGTTCAATATCTATTACCACGAATTGGCACAATATTGTGCCAACATGGGCCCGGGCCCAATATGGTCCAATTTTGGGCGTGAGCAAATATATTGGACGATAACTGTAGCCCAATATGGTCCGATATGAGATAAATATTGGGCCATAGTGGGCCCAAATCTCCATGATTATCTGGGTATACCCTTGAACATACGCGCCAGGGCTACAGAGTATGCGCTCTGTAGACATGCGCACTGATACACTCTAATATCAAAACAGCCCAATTTATATATTACTTCACCCCAAAACCCATGCACTCAGGGACGCATAACCCCGCAGCCGCGCGCACGTGGCTGTAAGGCTGCTAAAACTAAAACGGGGAATCCGTCTGCTCATTCTGTCCACGGTAAGGGTATTAGCCGGCTGACTTTTTCAGTTTGTAGACTTATGGAACCTCTTTTCTACATCATGCAGTGGGACCATTGAATATTAGTAGTAAAGAAACAATATTTGCAGTGTTGAATCTTAAAAAGGAATTTTATTATGGGAATCAACAGCAATTTTTGAATAAATAAAGATTTGATGACCGTCAGGCATGGATTGGTTTATTTATTTTGCTTCGGGGGCACCATTCAGGTAAAAATGACGTAACGTATCACCATACATTGAAAAAAACAACCGATTCTCGTAATAGTACGTCGGTTTTTGAACAATAGGGAAAAAAAGGTAAATTTGTATGTTTAGAAAAGACACGCTGTCTGTGGAAAAAAAATAATAGCACTTGGGCAGAAGGTTCAGTACAGACCTGATTTAACTAGTCGGAGTTTTTTTTATATATATCGGTTCGCCCCCGAAGAGCAAGATCGATCTGATGACTGACACGTGGACCTAGGTACCTGACAACGTGACCAAACTATTCATCTCGTTACAGTTTATAACTACAATACGCCAAAGCAGCAAGCATTCTGTATCTCTTGTTGTCACAGCGTAATCAATCAAGATTTGAGACCTATACATGTGGTTCTGTACAGGGAGGGTAGGACACGATCTTCTCGATTTGGACATTGGGTGGATTTCCAAACGGTAATTTCTGAAACTGCTACATTCAATTTACTATGGCAGTCCGGTCCCCGTTTACATTCAAAAATGATCTCTTAAACCTTTGTTCAAAAATATCCTTAGTAATCATATAATTAGAAAAAATATGAAGTTCCCATCAATCTGTTTCGTTAAATTACCTGTGGCATACCTCAACCCCAGAAACTTCCCCTGCAAAAGTAACTCTATCAAACATAATACTCCGTGAACATACCGCCATGGCTACAGATCTTGCGCTCTGTAGCCATGCGCATTGATACACTCTAATATCAAAACACCCTATTAATAATATTATACACCCCAAAACTATTGGACTCCTGGACGCCTACCCCCTCGCAGCCGCGCGCATGGCTGTAAGCCTGCTAATACTAACACGGGGATCCGTCCCTGCTCATACAGTCCACGGTAAGGTATTTAGCCGGCTGACTATGTTTTTCATTTTGTATACTTATGGACCCATCTTTTCACATTCATGGGGCGGGGACATTGAATATTAATTATTAAGAACAATATGGCAGATTTTGAACTTAAAAGGAACTTTTAATTATGGGAATAAAACCGCCAATTTTTGGAAAATAAGATTTGATGACGTCCCGGCATTGATTGGTTTATTATTGGCTTCGTGGGACCCATTCAGTTAAACATGACGTACGTATCCCTACATTGGAAAAAAACAACAACCGATTATCGTCATCGTACGTCGGTTTTTGAATCAATAGGGAAGGTAAATTTTGTACTGTTTAGACATAATACACGCTGTCTTGGAAAAAAATAATAGCCTTGGGCAGACGGTCATGTACAGACGCTTGATTTAACATAGTAGTCGGATTTCATATATCGCGGTTCGCCCCCCAAGAGCCAACTGATAGCTGATCTGACCCGTGACGCTGGTACCTGACACGTGACCCAACTAATTCAATCTAGTTACGCGTTTCCTAACTACAATACTACAACTCAGCAAGCATTCTGTATCTCTGTTGTCACAGCGAATCATCAGGCCGATGTGAGACTATCATGTGGTTCTGTACAAGGGAGGTTAGGACACGATCTGCTCGATTTGGCATTGGGTATTTCCAAACGGTAATTTGTGAAACTGCTACATGCATTTACTATGGCAGTCTCGGTCCCATTGACATTAAAAAATGATCTCTTAAACCTTTTGTCAAAAGATCTTAGTAATATATCATGATAAATTAAGAAAAAAATATTGAAGTTCACATCACTCATGCTTCTGTTACATACCTGTGGCATAACTCAAAACTGCAGAAACTTCCCCTGCAAAAGTAATCCTCTATCAAACATAATACCCTTGAACATACGCGCCATGCATGGCTACAGAGCTATTGCGCTCTGTAGCCATGCGCATTGATACACTCTAATATCAAACACCCTATTATAATTATTATAACAACACCCCAAAACCATTGCACTCTGGATTAGACTTGGGTCACCGGGCCTGCCTTTGTTTAGTCAATAGAAAACCAGTACACAAGCACAGCCTAGATTAATTACAATGTGATTTTAATTTTCATGAGACTATAGCTACCCCCTCCTTGTTTAATACATGTCATGCAAAATTAATGATTTGTTTTAAAGATGACGAATGTGCCTATTTTAGTACCCGTCCATACTATCTATAACGTGTGGTAAGTCAAGGTTTGGCACAACTAATATTATTAACATTTAACAAAAATTATTTTGACGTGTTGTTATACGTGTTATTAAAAACGTCTGGAAATATGTTTTTTGAAGGCTGTTTCAGTTAACAACAAAATATATACACGTAATTAAATCTCAATTATCTGAAGAGAATTTTTTGGGTGATTATCGAAACTATTTGTCCGTCATTTTGTTTTTAAAATGTTGTTTACCAATATTAATATTCAAAATCCTGCTATGCTTGTAAGCTCCAGTAATCAGTCATGCATAATTGCAAACACTGAAAGGCGATTTTCTGCATACCTCGGGACTGACTGTTCGCGAACGGACCCCTGAGTAGTATAAGTTTTGTGGAACGTTATCAACTATTATCAACTTGGCTTTGTGAACCTAATGAATTTGGATTGGTTATAACGTGTAATGATTCGTGGGTGAAAAAATACAGCGTAGTAATTATGTCGTCCCTTTGAAAACTGAATTAAGTCAAATCACGCAGAAATGTTAAAGATTTCACCTGCGATGAGACGAGATTCAAGGATCTAACTGACTTTTTGGTTTTTGGGAGGTAATTTACTAATTTGCTAAAGTGGGTTTTTGGCTTGGCAGGCCCTTCCTTCCAGGGAGACAACTTTGTACTAGTTAATTGGACCACCCCTTAAAAAAACACATTTTTTTTAATTTCTCGCATGATCGCTGCTTATCCAGGTAACCAAACCAACAATTCTACAGAAGTGCTATGAAGTAAATAAGACACATTTTCTGTTTAAACTTTTTTATTGCAGATTTTGTTTAGTTACATTTGAAAGCATGGAAATAAGCCCTTGAGGTATCGGTCATACTCATAAGGCAAGTAGATTTTTGGCAAAGTGCAGATCCAATTTGCGGTTACTGGTTTAAACCCTGGGGGTGGGCACTTGTATTCAAAGGTGGATATGATTCGTGACAAGAGAAACGCGTAAAGGGGTCTCTTTTTTCCAACAGGCGATGGGGGGGGTACGCGCGTACATTGATATGGTGTAAAAAACAGCAAATTATAAAAAGGGTTGCTTTTTCGTAACCCTGAAATTTTGATGTACGCGAGATAAAATCATCAAAAAATATTGGTTAATTTGGAAGTAAAGCAACATGCGTCAAAGCCCAGATAATAAGGGATAATCAACCAATTCATTGCCACTTGTTTCCTGTAGGCAAAAACTGACAAAAGACTTGTTTAGGGTAAAAACACAAAAATGCTTGTTTAGGGTATCTTTGTTTTAGTCGTTTTGAAATACGTGTTTGGGTGCATTTCGGAAGTCCATGTTCAGGCATCATTCCCACCTTTGAATACAACTGCCCCCCCCGGAGTACTCGTAATATATCCTCCAACTCCGAGTACTGGGGTACAACGCATATGCCAGCTTTAAGGGTCATAACGTTTTGCGACAACCCGTTGCTTTTTGAAAGCAAAGCGTTGCTAAGGTAGCCATTAGAAATAGAAACCTTTAAGACACTTTGCTTTCAAATAGAAATTGACACTGACGCGTTCAAGACCAATACGTTTAACCCTTTTGGCGTGCTTGCTGAAAGCAACGAGTTGCAGCGAATACGTACTTTATAAACCCTTTTTGTTGCTGCTGCAAACAATTACTCGTTTGCTTTTTGAAGGTCTATTTCTATTGGGCTACCTACAACGCGTCTTTCAGCAATCTAGCCAAGGGTCAGAACGTATTGACCTGAGAGCTTGCTTTCAGCAGCAAGCCAATTGGTCATAACGTATTGGTCGCAACTGTTGTCAAGCTCTATTTCTATTGGCTACCGTGCAACGCGTCGCTTTTCTGACCAAGCCAGAAAGTTCAAAAGCATAGGTATTGATCGCAACGTGATGCTTTTTAAGCAGCGCCTTTTATGCTCAAAGGTCTAATTCTTAAGCTACCGTAGCAAGGTCTAATTCTTTTGGCTACCTTTGCAACGCTTTGGTTTCAAAGTCAGCGCTGTCGAAATACGTTATAAAATGACACTTTAGCTCGCCATACTATATTCGACGCCTGGGACAAAGTCCTCATCTCTCTCGAGCATGTTAGGAAGCTTATTACTAATATACCATTGAGTGATTGAGATCCGCCGCGCATTTGTGTACCTTTTGTTGATGTTTGACCGGAACACAGGTCTGTTCTTCGTATATGAGCATATCTAGTTCCGTCCGCAACTCTTAAGTGTAATTGATGAACAAGTTTTATCAACCTGTTCAATGCAAGATCTATACAGTGTGCATGGCACGAATTGGTCATCATAAGGGGAGTCCTACAATTTTGTGTGTGTGGTCCCTTGGTGAGGGTCGAGGCTTTAAACATATGAAACTGGCCGAAAACTTTATATTATGGGTATTTTGTGACCTATTAAGCTTCATATCCCTGGAAATGTGTATGTTTTAAACTTTTACTAACTTTCACATTGAATTATTGGGGTGGATGAAAGGTAATTCACGCCCCACTAAACTTATTGGAAGGCTGAGTCCCCCCTTCCCCCGAGGTCCTAAGCCCAAGAAGGGGAAGGGGTGGTGTATCACTTCCCTCGGAATTGGCATGCCCTCCTCTTTCCATTGAGTTCAAAATAAGGCCATCACAATGCGTCATAAAGTCCGCGATTCGGCAAAATTGTCAACCCCAACAATCTTAACCATTTTCATTCAGCTTTAGACAAGAAATATGAAATATTGATTCAAAACTTAACTACCACTCTAATCTTAAAAAAGAACAGGTGCAGTCAGACAATAAAATCAACATAGGGTTTTTATAAAAGTGGTGCCTTTAACGAAATATATGACGAACTTTTCAACAAGGAATGAAAGAAATGGGACCAAGTTTTCCAATGACGGAGCAGACGCACTCGGGTATCCTTGGTGCTTTAATCTTCACATTTATACTATTAAATAACTGTGCGGTGGCCGTTACACTTTTTAGAGATTGGTGTGTTTTTTAGACGTTAACAAACACCAGAATAACTGGAAGTAGGCCTCTATTATTTGGTGTAACATAAGAGAGATTTTGACAGTGCGTATTTTAACAACTGTGGATTAAAAGCACAGTTTGCAATCTACGGTTTTCTATATAAGAGGAAATCTGTCAAAGAAAGATCGGATCGGATATATAGAGCCTGTCACAAGCTTTGCTGTGTGATAAACCCGTATATACAGGGTGTCCCAGGGATCATAAAGGACGTCCGCTACAGCTCTGAAAAGCTATTTTTTTTTCCCAAAAGGGTCATTGTTACAAAAAGCAATTCTTAACTCCGAATGATCGTATTCGATTTAATAATAAGGTTTTTATATTCCAAATTTAGCAATAAGGGTCATTTTTCTCAATGTATGTTCAATTCGGAATAGCGACCTTTTCTTCAATTAAAAATAACGACCTCTTCAATTCCAAATGATTACCTTCGAAACAATGCTCCTCATGTATAATTCGGAATAAAGACCTGATGGAAGATGGTTGTTATGCTTAATTCGGAATAACGATCCTTGGAAATGACTTCGACAATTCCATCCGGAATAATAATCGGCTGCAGCAGCAGCAGCAGCAGCAACAACAAAAACAAAATCGACGACAACTACTCTACCACTATACCTATACTACTGCTACTACTGCTACTACTACTACTCCTACTACTACTCTACTACTACTACTACTGCTACTACTGCTACTACTGCTACTACTACCACTACTACTACTACTGCTACTACTGGCTACTACTGCTACTACTACTACTACTACTGCTACTACTACTACTGCTACTACTACTACCTACTACTACTACTACACTACTACTACTACTAACTACTACTACTACTACTACCACTACTACTACTACTACTACTACTACTACTACGTTTTACTACTACTACTACGTTTTACTACTACTACTACTCCTACTACTACTACTACTACTACTACACTACTACTACTACTACCACTACTACCACTACTACTACTACTACTCTACTACTACTACTATACTACTACTACTACTACCACTACTACTACTACTACTACTACTACTGCTACTACTACTACTACTGCTACTACTGCTACTGCTACTGCTACTACTACTACTACTGCTACTACTGCTACTACTACTACTACTACTGCTACTACTGCTACTACTACTACTACTGCTACTACTGCTACTGCTACTGCTACTGCTACTGCTACTACTACTACTACCACTACTACCACTACTACCACTACTACTACTACTGCTACTACTGCTACTACTGCTACTACTGCTACTAATGCTACTGCTACTACTATACTATAGGCGTACTAATACTACTAATACTACTACATTTGAGATTGTTTATAAAGTATCTTGGTTAGACGAGGGAAAGCATTTATTTGCATTTAAAAGAGAGAAAAAAAAATCTATAAAAAGATTTCGCTTTCTCGTATGTAAAAGTTTCGTGCTCTGGTGGTTTAAATGCAATTTGATAACACCATGTGCGAAGTCATATATCAACATTAACCACGTCAATCTAGTGCGCGCCTGACTGATGAGGCAAATCACGAAAAAAAAACATAACATTGTAAAATGACAGACACGAATTAGTAGTGATTGTCCAGAGGACTTTGGTGTCCAGAGAGTTGACATTTAAACCAGTAACAAATATATCTACTTAATATTAATTCTTCGGGCTACACCAATTTAGTCAAATTGTTAAATAACTTACTAAATTTACGCCCTTTTGTATTACTCTCTATTCGGTTGGGAAAAAGTTAAAATGAATAGGTTTTTTGTTTTCGACCACAAATGTCACCATCACCGTATGATCATTCTAAGGGTTATAAAACACTGATTTCTAGAAAAGGATATTTTTTTCTAATATGCTCATCTTTTATAGGTACGTTTCAATATGTTCGCAATTTGGGTGAGATCGGGGCTGTGCCAGGTTAGGGGGTGGCAGGGGGTGCCGCCCACGAAGAGTTACAAAATTAAAAAAAAAAACACTAAAAAAATCGGCTGCAGCAGCAGCAGCAACAACAAAAACAAAATCGACGACAACTACTCTACCACTATACCTATACTACTTGACTGCTACACTTCTACTACTACACTACTACTACTACTACTAGCTACTACTTACTACTACTACTACTAACTCTACTACTACTACTACTGACTACTACTCTACTACGACTACTACTACTACTCACTACTACTACTACTAACTAACTACTACTACTACTACTACTACTCAGGGTGTTTTGAGTCAATCCACATGCACATTTGTGGGAAATTTCAAATCAACCTCAATAGGGTCATGTGATCACATAAAAATCCTATTCTTAACACATAAACCCCTGACTTTAACGCTCACTTTAGCCCACAGAGCGTTAGTATTTAGGGAATTTTTTGCATGATTATGAAAATGTCTTGTGGTTCTTAAACTTTTGGAACACTTATCCCTATTGAGTACTGACATGTGTTTAGTACAGTACGGTATTAGGCACATTGCTATGCATCATGGGATTGATTCAAAACACCCTCTGACTACTACTACTACTCCTACTACTACTACTACTACTATACTACTACTACCTACAACATTATATAGCTGATGACACCTTCATGAATTCAATGTTGGTGAGATTTTTTGATAAAGTACTTTGGTTAGACGAGGGAAACATTAATTATTTAGCATTAAAGAAAAAAAAAACTTCAATAATACCTGTAATTTTCATCTACGTAATTGACAGACACTTAGAATGATTTCGCTTTCTCGTATGGAGAGGCTTCGTGCCCTGGTGTTTGAATACAATTTCACTGTAAAAACAGTGTTTAGAAAGTGAAGGCAAGGTGGTGTTTAGAGGGTTAATGTTTAGCAATTAAACACTTTGTGTTTAGAAATTAAACACATGGTGTTTAGAAATTAATCATTTAGTGTTTAGAAATTAAACAGTTGGTGTTTAGATATTTGACATGTTAGAGATTAAACGTTTAGAAGCGTTTAATCTCTAAACATGTCAAATATATAAACACCAACTGTTTAATTTCTAACACCAAATGTTTTAATTTCTTTTCTAACCACTGTGTTAGAGTGTTGGTAACACCTGTGTCAAGTCCTACAACATCACCGAACGTCCGTCTCTTGCGCGCATGACTGATGAGAATATCACAGACACAATTAGTAGTGAATTGTCAAGGACTTTGATGTCAAAGAGTGACATCTAAACAATATATCCTTTGGATTAACTAATTATTAATCAAAAATCAACTGGGATTGTTTTGGTAATTACATGTACTAAGATTGAAGAATAGCTCTGACAAATACCATTGGATCTACCTAATCAAATGTACAAAATTGTTAATAATTACTAATTGTACGCATCTATGTCCTTTACTCTCTACTGGTCATGGGGAAAAAGTTAAAATGATTCGCCTTTTATTTCGACCAGGGCGATGTAACTCATCACCGTATGATCACTGATTTTCAAGAAATTGATATTTTTTTCTGATATGCTCATCTTTTATAGGTACGTTTTCAATATGTTCGTAAATTGGGTGAGGCAGGGGCGGTGCCAGGGCAGGGGGTGGCAGGGGGTGCCGCCCTCGAAGAGTTACAAATGCAGAAAAAAACAGTGGTTTTAATCAATAAATTGCGTTAAAATTAGTTTTTTACTTATATGAGTAAATCATGTGGTGTAACATTTCGCCCTAAGATTTTACGGGTTGGTACATTTTGTGACCCCATTTTGTCTGCTCCCAGTCGAATTCAGCAGCCTTTACGGAATAAAGTGCATGTAATACTGTACTTTATTCCGTAAAGGCTGCTAAATTCGACTGGGAGCAGACAAAGTGGGGTCACAAAATGTACCAACCCAGATTTTACCCTGAAGTCTTTATTTTGGGTACTGTATAACACTGAAAAGTGTATCAATAATTATATTACAAACAATAAAGATAAATCCTGTCATTAAAATATCAATGCACATACGCGTCTACGTTTGTTTGACATTATCCCATGCTAAAATTAGTCATCTTTACCAAAAAGACGACTGCATATCGTTGTTGAGTTCGATATCCCAGATATTTTATTTGCTGGGCAGTGAACAAAAGAATTCCAACAACTTTTTGCTCATTTCCTGATGCGTGTATTTTTATTTTCATGGAACTATCATGTGTCCATAATAGGACCTAATTCACAAAAGTGTTAAATGAGCGAAAAAGCATGATAGATTTCAGATAAAAGGGAAATACCTTTCCGTATAGGACGGAAACAAAAGTTTTATTTCTGGTAGGCTTCGGACACCTTTGAAAGGGACCTTTCTGCATTTAAGAAAGGCCTGAGTAATTGGTTACTTTGCCAATTTCGGATTTTTGTTTATTGACTATTGCATTACTAATTGATTCAACGGGTCATATAAATATTAGAAATATATTGTTAAAATATAAAATAAATATAATAAAACCCATTATGAAATCAAATCAAATAAAATATGAAATGCATAAAATAGAACAATGATGCTCAATTAAAAAAGCATTATACTTTGATTAATTGAACTTCGCACAGGGTGTAGCCGTCAGCTTAATTCCTGATTGCATTTCGTGATCCTCGCACCTCATTGTTAAGTTGTTTATGATTCACTAGATATCTCCGAGAAAAGTTCATGTTCAAATTTTCAGTTAATTCCGACGGTGCGTTTTGATGTCATAAGCAGTTGTTTGTATCATGGTGCCACATATGCCACTGTGTTGTAATTTCTGTTCGTTTACTAACAGAAAATACAAAATTACAAATTTCTTCCAGAGTAGATCGAATAAGATCGAACATAGGCCAACAATTCAGATGATATAAAAATCCTCAGCTTTTTAGGTAAGTCGGGGAACGAGGCTGTGGATCACAAAATACCCCTTTCAATCCACAGCCTCATCCACCTACTTATCTAAAAATGAGATTTTTATAATTTATCATCTAAATTGTTGGCCTAAGAATAGTATGTGTGCCTGATCTTAGGAGGATTTTTTGATCTATTCTATGAAAAAATTGTGCTTATATATTTTCTGTCCGTAAACGGTGTCCGTAAATGGACGTTATACACAGTGGCCTATGGGGCAGCGTGATACGAACTTTCACTCACATCAAAACACACTGTCAAAACCAACTGAAATTTTAAAAATGACCTTTTCTTGGTGGTATCTTGTGAACTATAACAAAAACAAAGCTGATAGGATCACAAAATGCACCTTTAAACGGCAGCCATATTGGTTTGTGATTTCTCCTTTGTATAACAGAACAAGAATTGCCAGACACGAGTTTCTAATAGTCAAAGACATATATCTCACACTTTTAAGATAAACATTTTATAATAATTGTGGATGATATAACCAAATACTGTATATAATATGGTAATTTTAAGGTGTTTTCTTTAAAGGCGTCTGATTTGGCCACCTTCATAAATTTCACTAAAATGTCAAGACTTAAATGCCAGATAAGAGTTTTTAATGGTCAAAGAACTATATCTCATTTCATCTAAACATTCGTGGTACTTAAGCGTTTTCTGTTATGATTCTGTTAATGACGTCATATTAAAACATTTGCATAAATATGCCTACAAATCTCAGAAAATTGGCACCATTTTTTGTATAATGCAGTGGCGGAGTTCCAGGATTTTGACGAGGGGGGGTGGAATTGCCAATAACACAGCTCCAATGGCACCTCAAGTGCCGTTGGGAGGGTTTCCTCTCCTGTGCTCTTGGCGGGGGGCGGGGGGGGTGCTGCGTGGTAGCCTCCCCCACTTCGCGCGTAACCCTTTGCAAGTTCACTTTCTAAACGGCTCAGTAACTGGAAAACACACAAAAACTGGTGTTACGTCAATCCAAGATGGTATAAAATCTCGATGAGTAACTGTATCTTTATCAAGACAAATTCCCGAGACAAATTCATAAATGAGAAAAATGTCAATACGGAGCCGTAAATTTATAAGCATGGACATTTTGTGCGATTTTTTTCCCGACTATAATGTTGATTAACTAGGCAATGCAGCTTACATCTTCCACAGAAACAAAGAATATAGTCTGGTCACTTGTCCGCGAATGAAAGAAATTAAGTTGGAATTGCATGCGGACGCAAAACACCTGAGATGCCATTTTTTTGCGGGAAGTGAGACCTCCTTCGGGGAGGTGGCTCGGGATAGAGCACAATGTACCAACCGTTCGTTTTTTCAATCATATCAAACTATTTGTCACTATTTTACGACTTCAAAAAACACGCACACGCTTAATATGATATTTATCTTAAATTTTAGATAGGCTTTTTCAATCCTGAACCCTTTTCTTCTTCTAAGGTTTTGTTTGTTGTTTGTTTTTTCCCCTCCCTCCAACGAGGGGGCGTGCTCCCGAGTAAAACGCCCTATGTATACCTCCAGTGTAATGTGTATTGGATTCAATAGACTTAGAAAATAAAGACGAAAAGCCCATGGAGCAATATTTCTTACATATGTCCCTGAATAAAACTTATAGTTTCCAAACTGGAAATCGGACCTTTTGTCAAACTGCGCGTTTCAAAGCTCGAAGTTGGCAAAATCGTAATTTCTGTGAATTTTAAATATTCGTTGTGGCAAATAAAGGGATTAAGCTATTGGGTTTGGTTTGGAAGAATCTGTGAATTTGCCCTCCTGGAATATCTGGCAGACATACTGTCATGACCATACCAGTGCAGCGATCTTGCATATCAATATTTCGCAGTACCTAGCTATAACAACACATACAGGGGCGTATCTTGGAGGTGCTTTTAGGCGCGTGCCCCTCCCCCTTAACGGGTTTATGCAAAAAACATGCAAAATCAGTCCATTTTCGGCTATTAGAAATCCTTTCGCCACCGGATCCACCTCAAAAAGTAAGGTTTGGATACGCGGGTGACATGTGAGATATCTCCACGCTTTAACTTTTGAAATTGCACCTAGCTGCTTCCATTTTACGGCTAATAATTTTACCAATTGTATTGAAGTTTCTCAGTATAAAGTGTAATTTTAGTATATCATTCTACCGAAAATGATGTGCATTTCATTTTTAATCAGTGGGGAATTTCAAAACAGGAAGAGTCCCTCCAGCACATTTTTCCTCTCGGGTTGCCATGTCCTCTTTCTTTCGTTTCTTCCTTTTTGTGTTGGATAAGATTGTACAGGGTGTAATGTAATCTAACATTCTAGGCTGATTTTGTTAAACATGTAGAACTTAGTTTTATTTAAGAGTTCTGTGAATCTTAAATATTTCTTGAGAAATTTTACCACATGTGACAAAACAATTTGGTTTCAAAACTTGTTATAGTTTAACTGTGCTGAAATTTTAGTGCATTATGCGACTTCACTCGCGTTTACAAATTAACTTACTTTTACCATGGAGTTACCAATTGTGTGCACTCGATTGATTGCTAAAGTGAAATCAATGATGTTTCAAACACGAAAGCGCTAGGGCACGCCATCTCTATCCAAAATATATTCGTGCGCGATTTGTGAATTTTTTTTCGCAAACGCTGTGTCAGGTTTTGCGCGCTCTGTGTCCGATTTTCTCGTGCTGTGTCAGGTTTCGTATAAAATGTCAGTTTTTTTGCACACGCGCCGTGTACGTTTTTCACACGCGCTGTTAGTTTTTCGCGAGAACTGGTTGAGTTTTTCTCAAAATGAATATAAGATATTCACGAGAAACTAATACAATTCGTGCGAAAACCTGGCACAGCACGTAAAACCTGACACAGCACCCGCGCGATTTTTTTGTACGATCACGCGTGCCATAAAGCTTGTTTAAGGGTTACACTTTGGTAATTTTTTGACCGACTACTTATCAAAACATTTTAGCACTTTCATTTAATTCATTTTCAAGAGGGATAAATCCCATATGGCAGTACACCCTATTTATTAACACCGGGCCGGAGGGGACCACCAATTTTATTTTAAATTGTCTTACTGTTAAATGTGCTTCTTTTCATATCCCCATTAAAATCGGTCTCACTGTTAATGAGTTAATTAATGTAAGGTAATTGATGGAGTCCCACGAAGCCCCTCTTGGGCACTGCCAGAACAGGGTGCATACTATGGGAAACATGCATACGGCGTGCGTTTTCTTGTGTTAAACGCCATTTCCGTCGTCTGCTGAATTAATGTCGCTGGCGAGATATAAAATCGTTCTGTTTACCCATAAGGACGCTGATTTGGTCTTAGTCATTTCAGGTGAGGGCTAATGTATATAAAAGCTTTACAACCATGCAAAAATGTCGATTTTGAAAAATCTTGAGGGCGCACTATATTTTAAATGTGCCAGTGTCTCTTTAAACATGTCGGATTCTATACAATTGGCATCAAATACTTAGGCCTAAACACTTGGTGTCAAATACCGTAACATTTTTAAAAGTTTAACATTTAGGTTCAAGAAAATACTCAAAAAAGTTGGAGAGTATTTTTTTAATGTTAAACTGTTACATTTTAGACACCCTATATATAATAATTAGGTTTTCATTTTCCTTTGAAACACGAAACTTGGATTTAAGTTACAGTTAACAGAATTGAAAGATCTATATTTACGGTGGTATTATCTAACAACAAATACTGAAAACTATATTGTCCCAAATGTAGTGGCGTGATAACAAAAGTAACAACCAACCGGAACAATTAGAATAAATCAAAAGTCCGTGGGTAATGGAAAATCAAAGAGATAGTAATGTTTGCTGTATTTTGTAGAATGCTTTCTTTAAATACAAACAAATAAAGACACGGTAACAACAAGATAGCAGACAATCCCTATATACCAGCAAATTGTCTCGTAAAATACCTCGTGAAATCTCAGCCACATCGATTTATATGACAAACCAATGCGAGGTTTGCACTTTAAAGAGGCGGAAATGCGTTTAGGTTTGTGATCTAATTAAGGATATCACACTACTATAATGACTATGAGAGTGCGAATTAGGCCTAACTGCCCGATTGTTTTTGTCTTGCGTTCCCAAAGTGCAAGCGTATCCTGAATACGGCCTTTTATAATTCAGTCAATGTAAGCCGTGCTAACAGTGGTAACGGTTTTGTGGGGGGCAACAGTCCGGCATTAGTAAAATTAGGGTTGGGGAGGGGGTTTGGGGGTGGGTAGGGGAGTGGTACACTGTAAAAACAGTGTTTAGAAAGGGAAGGCAAGGCGGTGTTTAGGTGTTTAATGTTTAGCAATTAAACACTTTGTGTTTAGAAATTAAACACATGGTGTTTAGAAATTAATCATTTGGTGTTTAGAAATTAAACAGTTGGTGTTTAGATATTTGACATGTTAAGAGATTTAACGCTTCTAAACGTTTTAAAACAAATTTAAAGGAAAGGGTAGCACTTATTTTAACAGATTAATTTTAACAGAAAAAATATAATGTAGCTGGACCATTTGTGCTTACCGGACCAACAACTCGAAATTTGAATATGAAAATCAACACTGATTGCGATGATGTTCTCTTAAATGAGTCTTTGTTGACTACGTCATAGAATTTTGTATTTTTTAGAAATTTAAGGATGAACTTTTCAAATTTAGTGCACAATTAGCCCAGAATGCTGTAATTAAAAAAATAAATAATAAAAAAAAAAATATCATCCACTGTGGCCCTAATTGTGTTTCTCTTGGACTTCGTCATCAAATTGACGGTTTACGTTTAACCCAACTAGGATTAAAACTTACCTAAAGAATCGACAAAGTTAACTCGACGAGTAATTGGAATTTGATAGGGGTTTGTCATTACCTTAACATCTGGCTACGACGCGTTGAATAAGTGATTAAAACTCTCTCACTGACAGATAAAATACTAGAGTAAGTCACTCTTAAGTCCCTTAACTAAGACGTTGATTAGTGGAAGGCCATGTGTGAACTCGAAACGTTACGAAGCAACATCAGTGGTCATGTTGATTACAAGCAACCTTGTGAAATTTTTCACCATAGGTGATTTTCCTCTAGCCTTAGTAACAGGATACGAAGGCTAAATAGGACAAACAAGATTTACTTTTAATCGGCTGTTCTTGGCCTATGGCAAAGCAGAGCCTGCGTCGTTTATATGTAGGCAGTATAAGCAAGGGAAAGGATATTGTCAATCCGCTGATATAGAGTTGGTATTTCCTCTACGCTGCGTCTGGCCTGTATACCTCACTCATACTCAGTCAGCGTTAAGCCTGGTTCGGTCACACAGGACAAGGAAAAGTTGAGACATCACAAACCTAGCACCGCTTTTGCTGCGACAACTTTGTTTTGGATTTTAACAATGGATTGGTCAGTCGGATTTAGAGTCCATCGTGGATTACAGTTAACATGCCTAACACTTGTTGGAATATATCAGTTTGTGAATATAGTGAGTGCTCTTACTATAACTGAACAACCGTTTAGCAGAGGTGTTCAAGAAGGGAGTAGGTTTACGCTCAAATGTGTTGTTGAAAGTACAAACCAAGTATATGTGATTTGGTATAAAGAAGATTCGCCAGGAAGTAATGTACCCTTAAGTAGCTACCGATCGATCCGCCGTGAGGCTCCAGAATGGGAACGACTATCTATTGTGGGCTCAGGTAATGCCTTTAATTTGAGGGTTGTCAACGCGAAACCTGTAGACCAAGCTAACTACCAATGTGTTGCGTACAGTCGTGGATCTAGCCTGCGATCCAATGTTGCAAGAATAACAGTTTTATCTGTTGGAGATGGGGTAGATTGTCAATTTTACCCTCAACATGTAAATGTCGGTGCTACCCTTAATTACACATGCAGACCACCGCATAGCTTACCTTCAGCCACGCTTACGTGGTGGCACGGAACACAACCGGTATCGTCCGCAGTGACACTTGCAGATGGTTCGCTAAGATTGCAACATGTTGTTAGTGGGTATGATAACTTTGTTCCTTTCACATGTACGGTGGGTAATGATATTACTCAAGCCTATGGACTAAACTGCAGTCATGTACCTCTACAGCTACCCTTATCTGGAAACTTAGATCCTGCGTTCAATAAAGTACCTGCTGGTAGTAACGCGGCATTCCGGTGTTCTGCTGACGCCGCACCACCTGTCAATAAAATACGGTGGCTTGTCGGTTACGGAACCAATGCAAAAATATCAGGAACCGGCGGGAGATACGAGATAAAGAATGAACCATACGATAACACGGTATCTACTTTAATTATCAAAAATGTTGCAATGACAGATAATGGTACGCTTGTTCGTTGCGTTGTAATGAATGCACTTAAACAGAAAGATATCCCTGAGGCTTACGTAATCGTCGCTCCTCAGGATCGAGCTAGAGCTCGGGGCAAACGACAGAGCGATTGACAACCACAAATATACCAGCGGCACCGAACAACTATAGACAACTTGTAAGAACAAAAAATAAAAATACACGGACAACTTCGAATTTGTATAGGACAACCCGACCTCCTACTACCATACGAAAAACAACCACCAAAATTCGCACTCATTTGTATCAACCGAGATCAAGAGATGTGGAGATTTCAGTGCACGATAGAATTCCTACCAGAGAAATCATTCCGTCCATGGATAATGACGGTAATGAAGAAGGAGGCACCGAAAATTCTCAACCTTCATCAAATAGTAGCTTAGTTCCAACAGTGGCAACACTCTGCGTCTTGTTGGTTCTTCTTATTGCCGCTGGTGGCATTGTGTATTACGTCATTGTTTTCAAGCGAAAAATGATCAATAAAAACAATTTTAACGGCGAAGTTAAATATAGGCAGACTTACAACACAACTAATTCAGCTGGAGGTAATATGACAACGGAGGATCGAGCAGCCGCCAGGATGTCACTCCGACTACAGACTATAGAAGTTGTCGTTAACCAACCTCCGCCAGAATGGCAGAGTAAGTTAAAAGATGTGAAGCCCTTAGAAAACGACTATACTAATTTCACATCTAAAATGAATGATGTTCCATCATCCCCTCCGCCTGCATATACTCCAAAAACTTCAGCGGAAATGGAGGTAATACCTACTCAAAAGGATAAAAAACAAAACGGAGATGATGAACAAGAAGACGAAGATGCAATATATGCCCTTCCTGCAAAAAAGGTTAGTACATTGAAGCGAGAGAATGACAGTATAGGCAAAGACAACCAGCATCAAGGCGCGAAGCGCCAGATATCGGACGCTAAAAAGCGCTTACTATCGCAGGATTACAACGACGAAGATGATGACGACATAGAATGGGATCAATCGTCATGGGATAACAGTAGTTTTGAAGATGAAATTGAAACTGTAGAAAGAATACAAGAAGGTCACATGTATTCTGGTCCTGGAGAGCAAATCTACGCCAATGCGCATGAGAGAAGCGTTTCCGACGATTGCGGACCCGAATATGGTAATTTGCCGAACTTACATGTCGACGATAGTGACCCTAATTACTCCAGGGTCGCAAGTTTAACTGACTGATGATATTGTTGTACATTATGATGAATTACACTTAAAATATTAAGTACGTAATGCCCTAATGTGATATTTTACAAAGTAAACAAAACAACCAATGCCAATGATTAATTACTAGAATTTTTATTTTTTATGTTTCTAAAGTGACAGCACCGTCCCACAATGAAAATAGCTGCGGTTTACATGGTATAAGCCAAATAAAAAATAAATCAAGTTTGTCTCAGAAAATCGCGCGCATTCTTTTTAAAATTGTTTTTTTTTTTTTTTAGCACATTGTTTTTTTTTAAGTGTTGTTTACTCACTTGCTCACCTGAATTTTTTATTTTTAATTAAATTTTCAGAAAAAAAAAAGAAAATTCGGCCGAAAAAGTGGGTCAAAATCTAATAAAAATGCATTTCGCATTCGAATTTTTCCAAACTTAAAGAAAAGAAAAAAAAAAACGCATTTCGCAATTGCCTTTTTCACATTTCTTCTGAGACAAACTTTTTTTTATTTGGCCTAATATGTCACCTGTATTAAACATTCAGGTACTTCTGGAATTTTCGTAACATGTGGCTGTATTCCACCAATGTGGACCGCCTGACATATGGTATGGCTGTCTATATTGTGTCGGGTATATTATAAGGTAGAGTTTTAATCCATGGAAATATTCCAGTCATTTGATGTATGCCATTTGATTGGCGGTGCTCTATTCCTACCGATTGATGACGTCATCACTGGCCAATAATAAATTTTCGCAACTTTTTCCCTGTAACGAAATCGCGACATCGGCCCTGCATTTTCATTGCCATTTTCGTTAATCAAAGAATTATCAAATGACAGGAGATATTTTCGTAATATATTAAACAAAATTGACTGTTCTCTATTCGTGAAAGATTTAAACCATGCCCACCTTCGTGACTGGACATCATTGGCTCCTTTTTTGCTCAAACTTCTCAGGGGAAAAAAGTAGCACACGTTCGTCACTACATGCATTCATTATATCTGTCAACGGTTGTTCATTACTTACCGGCAACTGTCAGATGTTATATAACGGCGATTTTCTTTTAAATGTTGTCATACAATAATAGTCACGGGGCTTGGAGCATTTTAACCATGCATGTAATGATTATTTTAACTTGTTAAAGGCACATTTCGTGATATCAGCAACCACTGTTTTTATGTTTAAATCGCTATCCTCGAGAAAAACTTCTAAATTTTGGTTGATTCTGTTGGTGCATTTTGATTTTATGAGCGAAAGTTTGTACTAGAATGCAGCAAAAGCCGCTGTAATTCTGCCCAGAAATTAACAAACAATAAGAATTGCGAATATCTTCCGAAGTAGATTAAAAATGCACATTTGATTATGCACAAATACTCCTTCTATAGGACAATGGTTCCGATGATTTAAAACATCATAACTTTTTGTTTTTAGGTAAATCATCGAACGAGGCTATGGATCACGAAATGCCCTTTGAAATTAATAACACATTAAAATGCCAATGTCGAACTTATTTTAGGTTTTTGATGTATAAATAACAATTTTACTATTTATATGCGTTCACATTACGATCATGGTTGATTTCTGGGTAATTTAGTTGTTAAAGTTGTTTACTGTATATCACACAAAGATTGATCTACGAGCTATTGGTGCATCAAAACAATTGGAATTTAAATTGCACATGGCAAACCATACCGACAGATTTTAATTTTGTCTTTCTCTTTAATTTAAGCACACGAGTGTTTCTTCTTGATAGGTCATTTTGGCACGTGGTATAATGATAGTAATTGAAGATTGCTAAATGCGGAAATCCTATTACTTTTGTTAATGGTAAAGTGTTAATGACACTATTAGTGCTATATGGTACACGTTATACCTAGGCCGGTAAAGTTTGTCCCATAAGATCGCTCGCATTGCTTTTTAAATTGACTTTTAGCACATTTTAAGGTTTTTTAATCACAGAAAAAGTGGGTAAAACACTACCGCATTTCGCATTTCTCATTGCCCCTTTTCACATAAATTTCTTCTGAGACAAACTTTTTTTTACTTGGCCTTATTATGGTTAATGTAGTTCTCTGATCCTTAGGACGTTGTATCAACGTTTTGGCTGTTTTGGTTTGTGTATGTGTGTGTTTATTGTAGGTGTGTGTGTGTGTGTGTGTGTGTGTGTGGTGTGTGTGTGTGTGTGTGTGTGCCTAATTGTATGTGTGAGTAAGTGCACTGTTCTGATATTTCAGTATTTTGTGTTATAATTTTCAAATGTTTATAGATTATTTTTGTAAATATTTCACAGCTTTAATATTTTACTGCTTATTTAAAATGATAAAATGTTCATCGATGACGTAAATCAGACAACATTACCAGAACCAAAATGCAAACTATATGTGACGTTATTCCAATGAAACACAACTCTATCGGCACCTACGTACGTTGATCCAAAGTTGGTTAAGTTGCATGAAAATATGCACAAACTAGAACAATAACGCAAAATGTACGTTATTCCAATTACATTCAACTTCTTCGGCACTTACTTACGGTGATGCAATATTGTTAATGTTGGAAATGCATTGAAAACCACGGGCTCTAGTTGCATTGTAATTCCAATATTTGTCAGTTAAAATGATGAATGTCATTGAAACAGCGATAGATAGATATACCTATCGATTTATCCCATATACTCTCCCATACCATTAATCCCAAGGTACTATGCTAAATTTCTTGGGCGATGCCATGACCTACTTTATAATGGCCTTCTCACGGGAGGTAAATCTTGTTGAATGGACTTTTGTTTGCCCTCCAATCATCCAAGCATGCGAAGAATACAATACATGCACCTGGTTCATCTGAACACTTCAAAATTCTTTTGTATTCTCTACATGCTTGCGTTGTTCTGGAGGACAGGTTTGGCCAAGTTAACCTATTGATATCCCGTGCAAGCGCCCTGTTGTGCCGTACTTGGGAGTCAGACCCAAATTTAGAGTCCCGTTTTTGCAAAGTTTCGGCACGATGATTTGGTCCGAAACTCTGGCTTGTAAAACACGAAAGCGAAAGAGCAAACGCTAGTAAATTCGGCAGTCTCAACGGCATAAAGATGCAGTTTATGTCGTTGAGGCTGCCGAATTCACTAGCGCTTGCGCTTTCGCGTTTCGCGTTTTACACTAATCAGCATTAATCGAGTATAGGTTCCTAGATCTAATGAACTATATGGTATTGACCTTGATTACAAGAACGTCTAACATTTTCTACAAATAGTAGTGGTAATAACTATAGGAAATTTAATTGGTCCCACTCATTTAACTTTGTAATGAGAATGTTGACATGTTCGCTATTAATATTATCAAATGTGTGTCAAAGAGAATTAATCGAATTAAGGACTATTAAAAACAAGTGGCTGGTAAATGCTTGCTGAATGAACTTTTATGTACTAAGATATTTTATTTATGGAAGGCAAAAATGACCAGTTATTAAAGATATGTTGACGATAAAGGACAACTCAGATTGTCTTTATTTCCGATTGATTCGCCTTTTCAAGGCATTAACCACAAACAAGTGATAGTGATGAAAGAATTCTCCTTTTGAAGGTTCATACGTACACTATATAGACCGTATTCAATATGACGTCAGCCCACCAGACATGTTGGTGGACAAGATGCATACATTCCAGGACTACAATACATTAAGCTGTCAATCGATCCATGTTCAGCGATTGCACAGGGATCATTGACAGGTGAATTTTTTGTAGTACTGGAATGCGTCTATCTTGTCCACCAACATGGCGGCTATATTTGCTTTCGTGTTTGTTGTTGTTTCGTGAATTGTTACAGACCGATTTCAAGTTGTTTTTCTCTGTCTTCAGCTCATTTGGAAGTTTTACACATTTTATATATACATTGCCATATTTTTTAACGACTATGGTTTTTTCAAACGTTTTTTTTATTAAAAAAATGTTTGATAAATAAACGAATGAAAATGAATATAAATCATTGAGCAAAGGCTAATGACTTTAACACTTAAAGGAGGATGGCCCGATTTAATATATGAATTTTCATCGTGATAGATTGGCCTTCACCCCAAAACTCCATCGGTAATGTTTCGCGCCGATATTTCAAATCCGTTTTCATGTGAGAGCTAAAAACGTGATTTTGTAAGCCCCATACAGTACTGTGTAAAATTAATATTGGTCGACCAATTGGGGTACATTTTCGCTCATAACTTCCAAACCAAACATCCTTTGGCTCTAAGATTCACAGTAACTAGAAAAATAGTAGCTTTCTTCTGATACCAAAATGTTGACCACTTCCAATAAATCTGCGGTTTCTGGGGACGAGGCTATTAGCGATCGGCCATGGACCTTTAAGTGACCAAGGGTTTTCACTCCCGTTGGTGCCGGGGGGGGGGGGGTCCATGGGACCCCCCCCCCAAGGAAACCACTTTCCCGATGGAATTTTTGTACGAAATTTATACCACATTTGCGGGTCAATAAGACCAACCCCAATCACAATAAAAAATTAAATTTGTTATTTGGGCTGCAAATTAGGGGCAAAACATCAAACTTTTTGAAAACTTATTTATGTTGATATCTACTCTAAAAGACCCAAATTACATATAGTTAACACAAAACTTGCAGTTTTAGGAATCCTGTATTTTTAACGGGTGTTGCAAAATACACGCCATTTTCGCATAGACTTTGTAGAGTAACGGTTTTAGCAACGTCCACAATGAAATTGTTTGTTTTCAGCACATAAAGGGTTAATTATTTTAATGTTACTATTAATTGCTTACTTGTATGTATGTGTGAACATATATCAGCAAAAAAAAGATTCCTTTGGTTCTTTGATTTTTAAAAAAAAATATTATCAGCTGACTTCCGTTAGTGCCCGGGGGGGGGGGGTCCATGGGACCCTCACTAATTAACTCATTAACGGCTTGGCCGATTTTAATTTTTTTGGTATGAAAAGAAGCGCATTTAAAAGTCAGACAATTACCAAAAAAAATTGCGCAAAAATCCCACGCGTAAAGCTGTCCAGCACGAAATAAAATTTGGAGGGTCCCCTAGAACCCCCCTCCCTTGGGTTACTTAGTTTAAGGTAAAAATAAACATAGAACATCAATTTTAAGGTGGGTGAACTGATACAAACTGTGAGTTCAATCGGTCCAGCCGTATGGATAGTCGATAAAAAAATATGTGGCTAAATTGGCCCATAGGACGGTAGGATGTGGTACTTTAAAGTAGACTTTTTTTTGTTCATAACATCGAAAGGAAACATCTCCATTATCCTCTAAATTTCATTGGGATATGAGAAAATCTAACTTTCCTTTCATACTAAAATCTAAATTTGGCTGGATAGAATAGAGGATAGATAGTTCATCGGGTCACGCACCTTTAATCAATTTCTTGAAACGATAGCTCGTGTTAGTCAAAAATAAGTGATCTATTTTAAAATCATGCACACACGTACAAGACGCCATTCACTAATGAGCGTCAAATTAGATCTACACGACATGCGCTCTTGCTGTAATTACTTGCAACATTTTATCTCATTAAAAAATCACGCCACCTCTGGCACTACTAGCACCCGTATAGGCGATACGATATCAGCATGGTACTAATTATCGCCTAGGGTCACCTTTTCGCTATATATGCTCATTTAAGTGCCTTTTAGTCTCTTTTGACATCCTTTCACCTTGAGCGTTTTGTCAAAATATCACACTCTTGCAACATCGATAATTTTCAGGAACATGGAATGAGTCATTTTATGGTTTTGTCGATAGAAACAGGTCTGGATAGCTCTGCATGGCACTTGTAACGCTTTCAATGCTTGACACTAGAAACTAGTCACACGTCAAGCAGGTCAAGATATTTCTATTTAGAGATGTTAAACCGCATTTTTCTAGTTTATTTATTTAAAAAGTCCCCCGAGATTTCTGGCTTTGTCCCATGACTAACATATTTTTTTATATTGATAAAATCGTTCATAGCAATCACGGTAATCTAATAATTCATAAATTAATTGAGCTGCTTCTCGTTTGTTTTGGAAGAAATCCATAATAACGTAAATAGTTTGTTTATTCAAACTTCTTCCTCTAAATTTCCAATAATTCTCCGGTTAAACTTTTCAGATGGAGAAATTTTTGATAAAAAGCTTTATATCAGTGCAAAAAAAATTGCAATTTGCACATTTTAGGGATACCTGTTACTTGAAGTCTCTCGTTGCACCTTTAAAAATTGCTGATGTGATCGTGAGAGGTCTTGTGGTTCCTAGAATTCATTATTACGTACTGCTAATGTATGAGTCTATGTTACACTGCGTGGTTTAATGTCACAGTCAGTCATTTTCCCAAATTTAAAATGGTCACTGTGTCTTTCAAGTAAACTTTATTAATCCAAAATGGAAATTTAACACATGAGAGCTCAAAGACATATATATAAACACGTTACATAAAGAGCATTTATCAAAGATACAAAAATAAATTTTCTGTAAAAGCTGACTACATGTCCGAGGTACAAAGGAGGAAAGGTAACGGTCTGTCAAAGCACGAGGTAGACGCATACGGCCGGACCTAGGAATTAGCTGACACAACAAACGATCATGAAGCGGATGACTATGATCATCCATCACATCAGCCAACTTCTTACTCAGGAGATCCTCGTATGTAGAGTTAAAGTCCGACCGCGCCGCCCCTAATATCCTTTTCTACCTCGTCCACGATTCTATTAATTCTATCTATGACCTTCTCTGGTAATTGCTACTTTTTACCGGGGAAATTCTCTTTGGCAACCGGGACATTAAACGTCTATTAAAGCTTGTCAAAGTTACCCTTAAATTGTTATTTAGGGCTATTTCATGACGTCATAAATGTCGGTATCCCGACGTTGTTTTTTATTTTTACAAAAAATCGACCGTACTTAAAAAAAGTGCGTTGTTCTCAAATTTACCACTTGCAGGTAAATTTACAAAAACTTCTAATACAATAATGTAAAACCTCAACTTCGACAAAAATGGAGGGCGTTGTTTGTTTACATCCTAAAAAGAGTCTAGTAGTCTACAATGACACACCTCACCTCACCTATCCTCTTCGGGTCCACTGGCCCTTAAGGCTGTAAAGGCTCTTCCAGCGTCCCCCGTCTCTGGCTGCATGCTTGGCTTCGTTCCATGACTTACAGCCTATTTCACTTCTTGCTTTTTCCACTGTGGGTCGCCATGTTGTCTTTGGTCGGCCTACTTTCCTTTTGCCTTCAGGTACCCAGGAAAGAGCAGTCAAACAGTGGTTGTTGTCCTCCATCCTCAGCACATGGCCGATCCAATTCCACCTCCTTGCTTTAACCTCCTCACTTATCAGATTTAGGTTTGTTTTGCGAAGTATGTCATAATTTGAAAATGACATAAGGCCATCTTATTTTTAACAATCTTCTTAAGCACTTGAATTGGAAAGTGTCCAATTATGACACAAAATGACACAAAATATTCATCCTCTTAAAATTGCCAACCCAGTTCACGTCGATTGTTTCGATTCTACGCTTTGGATAACAGTTAAAACCTAATGAGTGTACGCGTATTTCAATTTTGTGTATCATCATAATGTGCAATGATGTTTAATGTCCATGTTAGAATAGCGGTCAGCTGAATCGGACTACCCTAGGTAAAAATTAATAGAAATAAATACAAAAGAAATAATAAATTACTTTCAATCTTACAGCGGACTTTGAAACAAATATAATCCAAATATTAGAGATATATTTGTCTCCGTTTAGTGCACGCGAGAAAACGCTCATGTATTTTTTCGTCTTAGGTCTTCAGTAATCAAAAGTAGTGTCAAAAGAGCCAAAGTTCTTCATTTATTATAGAAAGGATTTCGTTGTAGTGTATAGCTGACCTGTTTATTTTACCTCTGGAGTTAATTTCAAATTAACAACTGACCTCTTCTTGCCTCGGAGTTCTAAATTAGAATTCCAAATTTTAAATTAGAATTAACTCTTAAGGCAAGAGGTCAGCCGTAACACCTCAAAGTAATCCTTTCCGCAATCAATTATTTTGCGACACTTTTGACCTTTTTTGATTACCAAAGATTTAAGGCAATTTAAACGTCTTCTGTTAGATTTAAGTGCATGCTGTGCATCGTTTTGTTGGATAGGGTCTGAGTGTCATCAATAGTGTCAAATCCAAACGTGTTTTTCATAAATTTCGAATGATTGTAGCTTGAAGTTCTTGTGACAGTTAGGATTCACGAATCTCTTAAAATTGATCAAATTATATTACAATAACACACTTTTTCTATAATAGTGACATCGTCAACGTTTTCAGTTTTTTTAATGGCAAAAATAAATACTTAGTATACGGACGATTAGACAAATAAAAAAAAAACCTTTGTGTCTGAAGATCGCGAGCAGTGATTTTATTTTTTTTCTGGCAAATTGTTATTTTAAGGGTTTTTTTTACTCACTTGTGACACGCGTCTTTATGAGACTGCTTAAATTTAAAATGTTTTTGACCCTAACGATAGATATCCACTCAAATGTGTTTCGGATTTAAACATGCTTAAACTTCTTTCCCTTAACACTTAAGTGCCCAAGCTAAAAAAACTTCCGTTAGTGCCCAAGGGGGGGGGGGGGGTTCCTAGGGACCCAACCCAGATAACCACTTTCCCATGGGAGTTTGATCATGACACTAACACAAGTAAATGGGGGTCACGTAAGAACCACATACCCACAATAAAAATGAAAATCCGAACCTTGACCTATGACCTATGGCCAATTGAAATTGTCGCTCTCCGAAAAAGAGTGGTTCGCACATGTCCATCCTCAGCAACTCCAATATAAGGTTTTGAACCAAAATAATTCATTATATCTACTCTAGAATAACCAATTAAAATAATCATTGCAAAATATAGCCAAATTAAATACCATCTTGTATTTTTCTCACAAACTTAAAAATCACCTTGGTTTTCCCATAGACTTACACAGTGAAGAGCACGTCATGACAAAATTAAAATTGATGCTATCAGCATATAAAAGGTTATTTGATTTAAGTATTATTAATTAATTGCAATTGCTCCCTAAGGTATATATCTAAGCAAATAAGTCCCAAGATTTAATTACTTTAATTTTTTAATTAGTAACATATCTTGATTTTTTTCACTTCCGTTAGTGCCCAGGGGGGGGGGGTTCCTAGGGACCAAACCTAATTATTCTGATGAAGCCGTGGGCGGATTGAATTTTTTTAGTATCAGGAGAAGCGTATTCATAAATCAGACAATTAGCAAAAAACTCCTTGAAAATTAGATTGCGTACCCGAGAAATCGCAAAAAAATCAAATGTTGGGTACTATGGAACCCCCCCCTCCCCTTGGGCACTTAAGTGTTAATTCCTTAACACATGTTTTACATCTAGCTTATCACCAAGGATTGAATATTTTGTGAAATGCATATACCTATGGAATGGTACCAAAATAGCCCCATCAATCAAATCTTGATTTGTGATTGAGAGCGTTTGTTAAGATTACCGAAACTTTAAAAGTATTTATTTTTATTTGACAGCTTTGTTCCAACGACTTTGAAAATGTTGTTTCTGTAATATCCAGTATATGGTAGTTGTGACAGTAGATGAACAACCGAAAAGCCAGAATTTCAATTACCATGATCAGTAGAAGAGTAACTTTTCAAATTAGTTACTAATACAAATTAATTAAGAATTTAAATTGAATTTTCTATCTATTATATTTTAGTCCGTATTCTCAAAAAGTGTTTAGCGAATGTTTAGCTAAACGATTGTTTATCTCTAAAGTAATAATGGGATTTAGGGAGATCTTTTTTTAATTGCGTTAAAGGTGCCCAATGTTATTTATTTTATATAGGTCTAATAAGAAACGTTTCAGCCATAGGTGGATTAGGGAGACTTTTTTAAAATTGTGTAAAGGCACATAACTTGTTATTATTTTATTTTGGCTAATAAGAAACGTTTCAGTTGTACTTGATGTTCTACATGAAAATTTAAAGGGATATAATGGCATGAAAAAATGACATAATGAAAAGGACCCTTTCTGAAATCACTTCCACGAGTTTGAAAACAATTTGGATGTTTTACATTCTGTAAAAACAGTAAAAACAGGAAGAGTTCGGGGGGGGGGGGGGGGTGGTGGGTGGCAGTTGTGGCAATTTCTGGACAGAAAGCAAGGTGTTCACATCCCTGACCGAATTTACATTGTATCTGCAATGTTTGCGTACACATTCAAAAGCATTCAGACCGGGATTCAGGCATTGTACTTTAGGCTTGTAGTAAGATATTGATCTGGCAAGTGAAAGATGGATTAGCCGGGATAACACATATACAATAGCAATGGTCTGTGAGCTGATTAATGCATGCTTTTCAAGCTTGGTAAATGCTGGCAGTAATGTGTCAGCATCCTTGTTCCAGAAAACTCGTGGAAGTGATTTCATAAGGGTCCTTTCAATTAAATGTCATTTTTTTCATGCCATTATGTCCCTTTAATCATACAATTTTTACAATTTCAAAAATTCCCCTTTACCTACCACGCTACGCTTCCTTTGGAGATAAATTTTGAGAATACGGTGTCCACTGTTTGACCTCGAGATGTCCGTCCCGAGGATGATCAATTTTATAACAATCTTTTTTGCATGATACACATGTTTGTCCACATACTTATCACTGTTTAAAATAGCTATGCTCAAATGATGTCTTTCATATAGAAAATCGAAACTTTTTAATAAATTCCGGATCCGGATTTTGTTATACACATCCAATGGTACTGTTATGCTATACACGTTTTACTACATCAAAATGAAAAAAAAACCGATTCATCTCAAAATTTAGAATTGAGCATTTAGGTGAATATCTTTCTAGTTGACTAATTTTAATTAATACACAAAATAGTATTTCGAAATCTCTGAGTCAGCCTTTAAAGGTCCCCTGAAAATGCAAATAGATTGATGTGTTTGTGTCAAGTCTACAGGGGGACAGAAAGCATTCATATTTGGGTGGTGATACATCATTAGTGACTAATTGATTTTTCAGAGAGTAATAGAAAATTCCAGGTGACTGGTGTGAATCTATTCATGACACTGACTGAAAATCAATAGTTTCACTAATGATGTCACTGGTAGTGTATTCTTTTTTCTGGCCCTGTTTATTGGAATTGAATGTCCCGTAAAGATTTGGATTAGGTTTATCATCTCATTTCCTGGGACCTTTAAGTCTAAGTTTGTGTATAGTGATTACGCACATTCTAACAGAATAGAATTTAAAGAGTAGGCCCTATAGTTTATATGCTGGTGTGCCAAATTAAAACCAAATGATTGGAATATCAGTTTCTTCTGAAGGTAACTTTAAGTTTCACATCCCATGACTTACAGTATTTTAAAACTTGTACTGTGCAAAAAAGTTTCAGGAAATCTATAGACTGCATCGTGTGATGCGCATATATCCGGCTGCCAGGCATAGAGCTTCCCGCTTCACATAACGTGGTTTTCCTGCGTTAACTGAATTTTTATTGAAAGTTCTGAATTTAGGCTATGTTTAGGGTGGTGTATTTTTATGAATTTGTCTATATATCGGCCCACATCGCTATTAACTGAAATAGAAAGAACAAATGACATTTTGGAAGCTTGCCTATAAATCTTATATACAATTTATGTTGCATTTGGGAAAAATATATGAACTATAACAAAGTACTGCCTAACCAATCAAATATTTAAAATATTTTTTTATTTATTAGAACAAACAATAAAAGATGAACATTTAGTTGAGTTAAACTTATGTTTTAAAGGTTTACGGTTTGTGGACCTACACTGTTAAAAAAAATTCCGTAAATTTACGGAAATTTCTGGCAGCAGTATTTCCAGACTTTTTTAGGGTAAATTTACAGAAAGTTCTGTCAATTAACGGAACTTTGACAGTAATTTTACAGAAATTTGTCTCATATTACGGAAAAAAATGTGTATTTTAACAGAATTTTTTTTTTTTTTAATTTAAAATTACGGAACCAAAAAAAAAAAAAATCCGGAAATATTTGCTTGCCAGAACTTTTTTGAAATATTTCCGTAAATTAACATTTTTTATGTTTTTTGTTTTTTATTGTTATTGTTTTCTCAAACAGATTTTCCGTAAATTTACGGAAAATCTGTTTTCTTAATTTACGGAAATTTTTAACAGTGTAGAATAATTATACATGAATTTGTTTTCTTTAAAAAACAACTATGATCATTAATAGTCATGCTGGTCATGATTTATGTTTCACCCTGTTTTCGTGAAGAAGTGAGTGACTCAAATGAGAAAAAAAGAAAGACTTTCTGTAATCGGTAACATTTGAACTTTAAATGTGCGCCGGTCTTTCTCTACATGGAATGCAAATATATTTCATGTCAGAAAAAATCATAGTACTCTACGCACGCGTGGTATGGGGGACAGCGCCCCCCAAAAAAAAAAAAACAAAACAAAACGAATGTTCGATTTATCAATGAAGTTCAAGAGTTTAAAAAGACAAATACAATGAAAACAAAATACTTTTTATTTGGCTTAAATATCAACAGCCTAATGTTATTGTATATGCAAATATTAACGGCTGTTTAAAATTAATCTAAGTTGGGCAAAATCATATTTTTAATCAAATTGCCTAACATCGTGAACTGTTGATACCACAACCAACCTTTTGGCAATATTACATTATTTACGAACATTTACACATTTCATAAATAAAAACGAGTGAAAGGGAACTCAAATCAGATTTTCTCTCTGTCTCTCATTTATTTTCTAGAGCAAGGTCATCGACTAATTCAGTTTGACTTGGTTACACCTTCACTGTTATACACTTCCCGTAAGGTGGCACACTTTTTCTGACGCATGAATAGGACCAGGTTTAGTGGGTTTATGGTTTAGGTTTAAGATTTAGGGTTAGGGTTAGCATACTTACGGTTGTCTCAATAGTCATAAAGCTTTGTAATTTAGGATTTATAAGTACACCCAAGAAGTGTGTCATCGAAAAGTGAGTCATCTTATAGGAACATCCTTTTACTGGTTAAGAAGGGGTAAGCTTAAAGGGATATCACGTTCCATAAACTTTGTCGAGGTTTTGGTTTTGTCTCTAACATATTTCAAATTGAAGAGAAATGTTATAACAATTCATATTATACTATATGCTGCTACTCTATATCTTTTGTGACTACAAACGATGCTGTAAATACACTGAAAACTGTACTAATTAAGTGCGTCCATTTTTAGCGCCTGATTTTTTTAGTTGCAGCCCTGTACATAATGTTAATAAAATTATAATATAAGAAAGTAAAACTGTGGTGCGTAAATATCGTTTTATTCCCGTAAAAGGAGATATGGTCCGCCCGGAGCCATAGTCCGGGCTCCATAGACGACAACGGAATAAAGCGTGAAACTAATGTTGCGTGAAGAGTCAACTGAATCGATTGCCCTATATTTGTTACCGTTGTAGGTGGATTATGAGTCCGGCGGACCATATCTCCTGCCACAACGGCCGTTGCAGACTGCAGTGCCCAGGGTCTTGTGTTCTTCTGTTTGGGGCCCAAGAGGGCCACGTGGTCCATGGAACTTACTATAACTGCTTCAATGTGAGAATTTGTTTTCATGAAATTTGCACATCATAAAAGAGACACCAAAGACAACTAACATGAATAGCACAACAAAAATCAACAAAAATCAATAAAAAGTGGACCTTTTGTCCCTTCTGTGGAACAATGAGAATATTAATTAGTCAAAAAAGTGTCTTATTTGACTAAGTAAATACTAGTCAAGCACATTTTTTTTATAATCCACAAAATAGTGCTAAAAAGAATGTTTTTTAAAGATTTTCGGATTAAATTTCATAATTGCAAATATTTCTACAACTTAAAAGTTAGAACATTTTAATTACAAAATTCGTCAAAAGACTAATTAGCAAATGACCAATGTGTACTTAAATTCGTCATTTTTGTGCTTGACAAACTAATTCTAGTCATTGAGTCTAAAGTCGTCTTTAATTGGTCAATTAATTTGTCATTTGACAAATTAAAATTCGTCAGTCATTAATTTGTCATTTTAAAGTGTAAATTTATAGGTATATAATGAAATTTTGTAATCATGAAAACTATATTAAAATATAGGAAGGTTATCTTCCAGCATAGCAAACATGTTTCCAGCATTGAAGTACATTATATTGAATGATAAAACAACTGATTTGCATGACTAATTTTTAATTAGTCAAATAAGAGACTTTTTGACTAATTAATATTCTCAGTGAAGGGGGAGGCCCTGGTTGACCGCACCTCATGCGGTCACATCTGATTCTGTCTTCACTTTCTAAATGCCTCATTTTGTGTAGTAACAAATGATGAGTTATGATATGCAAAAGCGACATATCCCATATTTGAGGTACTAACAAAATAGCTCTAAAATATAAAGAAAACAATAAGAGAATATGCAGTATTTTAACCATCTCTTAAACAATTTGCATTGGAATGGTAAAAGTAAGATGCCAATTTAAAGCTATATTGAGCACAGCAAGTGCTGTTATCGTAAAACCGTTTTAAAATGACGTTTATCATATTTTTCATCTAAACTATTTGAAATTATCTATTATGTGTAAATTATGTCACAATATGAGTAAACTGAACGTATGTAAGAAGAGAACGTATAAAAAAAGTGCGTGATTGTCTGATATAGAATCATTTTCAGGCGCCATTAAAAAGTTGTAGCGCAAATGGAATTGTTTAACTACCAGAATGATATCCTTTACCGTGTTAATTCGCTGAGTATGAAATGATTTGAAATTTCATTGAACTCTGAATGAAAAGATTAGTTGAAAATTTACTGAACATGCCGAATTGGGCATAAAAAAGTTATTTTTGAAAATTTAAAAGGATAGTTTCATATCCGTGATGCATTCCAGTTGAAGTTGATCTAATCCGTAATTTACACTTTATAGACCTGTTAAGTATCACAATTTGACCTGTTCCCCGTGCACGTTAACCATGTTAACATCATAATTTCTAGTTTTACAATCTGACGAAATCTGCAGGGGAGTCGCCAAATTACACATACAAAACCAGACTAATTTACATTTTTACCAAAAATCATTTGTACATTGTCACAATTAAGTTTATTTTTTGAGAGTATTTTGTACTTTTTAGAGAGTATTTTTAAAATTTTAATAGAATATTTTCTGTTTTGCCATACTATTTTCTGTTTTCTCGTAAATTAATATAAAATATTCTCGCAAAATCGAAAATATTCTTGTAAAAATAGAAATATTCTCGCAAAATCGAAAATATTCTTGTAAAAATAGAAATTTCTCGCAAAATCGAAAATATTCTTGTAAAAATAGAAATATTCTCGCAAAATCGAAAATATTCTTGTAAAAATAGAAATTTCTCGCAAAATCGAAAATATTCTTGTAAAAATAGAAATATTCTCGCAAAATCGAAAATATTCTTGTAAAAATAGAAATATTCTCGCAAAATCGAAAATATTCTTGTAAAAATAGAAATATTCTTGCGAAAAAATAGAAAATGCTCTCGCAAAATCAGAAAATGTTCTGCCAAAAATATAAGCTCTTGAAGCAAAGTATAAAAAATGATATTGCTGCAAAACAGCAACAGTATTTTTGCAAAAAGGTGTTTTCGCTGTGCAAAATTGTCGGGCCTGTGACACCGTACCAAATTGGTGACTTCGTGACCGAATAAATTGAAAAATACTATGATGGGAAACATGTGCAGGGTGTTATACAAATATTATGTTCCATATTGTCTGGATAGGGTTCAAGCTGAAATTATATACAATGCATGGCTGCTGGGGTTTATTTGAAGTTATAAAGAGGTTAAAATTATATTACCTCGAGAAAGACAAAATTTATTAAAGGAATCCTAGCCAAAAACTATGTGTATAGATATACAATTTTGAAGTTTATTTTATTATTATTATTATTATTATTATGGTTATTGACTTAACATCCCGGCACTGTATAACTTCATCCGTTAAATCAATTTTAGTGTTTAAATCAATTTTAGTGCTGCTTTTTGCAGTGTGGCCTATAAATCTATATTGGGTCTAACAAATATATAGATAAAATCTCCTAATTACAGAACAATTTACATATTGGCTTTCAAGAAAAAAAATACTACACATTGCAAACAAATTTATCCAAAAATAAATAAATGTTTAATAAATATCGTACCTTGCCCAGAGACGTAACCTTTAAGTCACTTAGTAATGTTGAGATCTGTTAGAACAAAATTAATGAAGTTGTTTAAAATTTTAAACAAACACTGTTTTACCCTGGTCATCGCCCAACCTTTTTTTTAAAAATTAAGCAACTTGTTTAAAAATTAAACAACTTGTTTAAAAGTTTAAGCATCAATTGTTTAAATTGTTTAAACAAGTTTTTTAATTTGACTTTTAAATAAGGTTGAGCGGTGACTAGATTGCGAGTTGTTTAAAAAATTGTTTAAAACTTATACAACCTTGTTTAAGACAACATGTTATAACAACAAACTAAAACTTAAACAACAGCAATTTAAACAACCCTCTTTTTAAAACAGCAAAATTTTAAACTGTGTTCTAACAGTGTATAAATAAGTCATGCTGAAGCAGAACATTATAAAATAGGACGCGTCTCAAACTGGTCGGCTGCAAAGGACATGTCTTGATGAACAAGAACTGCCTTACGTGGAAACATGACATGGCGAAGCGTGTGGTTTGCGACGAGAAAACAGCGGGAAATCAGTCGTCAAGCGATATAGTCCTACCTTGATTTGTTATGTTATTTGTTGTTAAAGACTTGTTATTTATTATGGAAATCAAAGACGTATACAAATAAATTTAAAAAAATAATGATTATAACAGGCATACAACATGGCTCGTGTTCCAATATTAAAGCCAAACCAATAAATATTGGAGATGAAATCAGTTCATAAACCTAACCGATTTAATCGTAGGAAGTAATTAATTTTAAAGTGTTTATTTTGCAATTAAACAATGAACTAGGTCTCATATCCTCCCTCTCAGACTTGTAGAAAAAAGAGCATGAGCGTATACGTGTAGATCGCCTGACTGATATATGAATGTTATACTTTGCCAAACGATTGACCAAACGGAATCTTTTAATTGTGCACACTAACACTTTACTGACATTAAAAATAGCATTATAAATTCATGTTTGAGGACGTGAACACTCAGGTTTGTTTTCATTTTAAATTAAATTGGAATAATTTAAAGCAAACTTTGTAGAAAAATCAATATTTCCTTTAGAGGCTAGGTCAAGTTTGTACAAATCAATGCCAGCACTGTAAAACTAGTGTCTTGGCGAAATATTTAAAGGGATTAGCAGCGATAATGCGAGAGACTCGAAAAATGTGGAAATCCATTTTTTTTAAACTTATCAATAAATCATCATGGATAAATCCATATAACTGCTTTAATGTAGAAACAAACCACCAAATAGTGAAAAAATGAAGTATTTGATGAAATTAGTCATACCGTCTCCCGTAAATAGAATACAGCGATGGCGTTTCAAAATTACACTAAACAGCTGATTATGGTTTACAACAGTACAGAATAACAAAGATCAATCATGTTGTGTTTATGTCAGACTGTATCAATTATTGTGCAGCGATATACGCTTAAAATCTGGGATATTCACAGGGAAAGACTTTCTTGATCATAAGTCGGAATTTTGATACGCACGTATATAAAATTACAGAATAAGATAAAAAGCACTGCCTTGTCGTTAATACACGGATTTCAAGCCAACCACTTACAGGTTATGTTCGCATATCCATGCCAGTAGCCAAAAATACAAAAATATGAATTTTGATGATTTTTTCGATGTTTCGGATTAGCAAATCGCTGCTAATCCCTTTAAGACATGTCCCGGCAAGGACAAGACTATCTTCAACATAAGAATGAAAGCCATAGAAACATTGCAAACATACTCTGCACATTTTCGACACAAAAGAATATTGTCCATCCACTTCATATTCCCCCGGCTTCAAAGACTCAGTCACGAAATTGAAGTATCTTGCATGAAAACGTGACAAAAAAAGCACATTTTTTGAAGAGCGCCCCAATTTTCAAAAGTGATTTTTTAAACAGATATTTAGAGATTGTCTAGGAAACTATACCTGCAAACGAGAATGCTCAAAATGCTTATTAATCTAAATAAGCGATTTTATAATTAAAAATTGTGATCCCAAATTGTAATTAACGGCAGAGTGGAAATGCTAAGTGTATATCCGTCGATGATGTAATAGTGCCACATCAAGAAATAACCTCTAACTTGAGTTCCTGAACCAATAAAACAACTAATGGATGAGCATAAGGCACGTACATGCGCGATTTCCGGCTATTAATATTGGAAAGGCGTTCCAAGACAGCGTGTGAATTATATATATCGGAGATTCTCCGATATTAATTATTCTAATTGCAAATTCCTTCGTTTGCAACATATAGATATTTTCGAGCTTAACAATTAACAGGTAGGCCTATAGTTTTACTATCCAGTTCCAATGCACTGTGTAAAAATCTCAATTTTTTTGGAAAATTGGAGGCGCTCTTCAAAAAAAATGTGCTATTATTGCTTTAATTGTGTCTAATGGGACACACGTGTTTCGAAAGTGGCTTTACACTGGGTTCATATGATGTGTTTATTAACCAGACACCAGGTTTTTTACAGTGGACGACAGCGTTAATATTGAAAATAACATTGTAGGGAAGCAAGTGGCATAATTTATGTCCACTTTTCGGAATATAGCCAGGATGTGCTTTTGTATAACATCACAAAAAGTGCGGGTTTAGGCTTCCTCATCAAAAGTGTGTTGACACTAATATCAGTCTATTTCTTTTACATTTTATTTCCTCTACTTTAAGGTAAGCGTGTACTTGATTGATTTAGCATGCTCACAGATGACAATTTTAAATTTTAGTTATAGGTCTATTAACACTTAAGGTGACCAAGGGGTTTTCACTCCCGTTGGTGCCGGGGGGGGGGGGGGGGGGCTAAAAATGAGCTTTGCGCTTACATCAAACTTTTTTGAAAACTTATTTTTTGTTGATATCTACTCTCGAAGACCCAAATAACATTATTTAACACAAAACTTGCAGTTTTTAGGGAATCTTGTATTTTTTACGGGGTCAAATACTCCCTTTTCCCAGAGACTTTGTACAGTAACGGTTTAGCAACGTCCACCATGAAATTGTTTTTTTCAGCACATAAAGGGTTAATTATTTTTACTGTACTAATAATTGTTTACTTATAATTGTTGTGTGAACAAATATCAGCAACAAATTGGTTGGTTCTTTGATTTTTATAAATATTCTCAGATGACTTCCGTTAGTGCCCAATGGGGAGGGGGTCCATTGGACCCTCCCTAATTAACTCATTAACGGCGTGGCCGATTTTAATTAGTTGTATGAAAAGCAAGCGCATTAAAGTCACAATGACAAAAAAATTTGGCGCGAAATCCCACGCGCAAAGCGGCCAGCGCCGAAAACAAATTTGGAGGGTCCCTAGGACCCCCCCCCCCCGTGGGTCACTTAAGTGGTTAAAGTGGCACAGCTACATCTCTAACAAAATAGAAAATTCCTTAAATAGCCACCAAAGGGCCTTATTTTCAAATTTGGCTTCTCAGTATTTTCCTTTCCAATTATAAACGCGGACCAAATAGGCCAATTATCACATAAATAAGGACATGCCATTCTGAATAAATTTACAGAGCATTACACAACTCCGAAGTGTCGTATTTTTCTTGTGTGTTGGTTGTGCAACCAAAGCCATTGGAATAAAAATCTCCTGAGTTGTTTTATTGCAAAATTACCTGATTTACACACAAGGAAACTGTTTTAGGTTTATTCCATTTCAGGTGGGGGTTAACACATGTACAAGCGATACAAACATCAAACCCAATTTTTGACCCAAATGTAGTGCGCTCTACAAGATTTACACTTTTTCATTTGCAAATTTCTCAAAAGTGGGTCGACGTATCAAAGTTTGAGGGCATTTATTAATATCTTGTTGGAACCTGGTAAAACGGCGTTAAAACAAAGCCTGAAATGAAAAAAACAATGGCCCCTCAGGAAAAAAGGTCAAAAACCACTTTGCACACACGTAAGTCTCAGGCACTCTGTTGACGGTCACGAATTAATACCCACGATTTGAATACACACACATTGAACACCTCATTCCGTCATGGGAATTGGTATTTAAAGAAGAAGTAATAACCACAAAGGTAAGAATTAAGGCACTCTCAAATTTCAAGTTTAATCTTAAAATTTAAAAATAAAAATGGCTGCAATATTTCTTCTTTATGATCTGTCCCAAACCTATACAAACATTGAAAATGGTACCAGCAGAGTCCTAATCTAGTGACAAGAAAACATGCAATCCCTTTTTCAATTTAAAATTCCCAAAAATAAAAAAAATATCAACTTAATTATTAATGTAAATGGGAATGTCAAGTTCAGTTTCACTGTTGAGATTTCTCTCATTCCAATTTAATTCAAATGGTAACACTCCACAAAAATTCAGGGTGGGGCAGTAGTTTGTTAGGTGACTGGTGAGTAGGCCTTACATTTCACGCAATGGTATTGATATTGGTTAACCATCATGATTGCTCCATAAACTTACGTGTGTGCAAAGTGGGTTTTACCATTTTTTCTTTACACTGCCGCCATTTTGTTATTTGAGTTTTTGTTGTTCAAAGCCGTTTTCACTAGTTCTAACAAGATATATGTGTTAAGACATATCTTCAGTAACTGTGATATGGTCCCACCCACTTTTGAGAAATTTGCAGACCTAAAGTGTAAACTTTTTTTGACCACTCTGTATATACAATTCAGACATATGAAAGCCTTTACGAAATAACTCCACAATTTTTGAAACCAATTTACCTGGTACTGCCACGAAAAGCCAAGGTGTTGACATCCCTGTCAGAAATCTCAGTGGTATCCAACATGTTTTTCTACACAATTCAAAAGCATTCAACCGGGATTCAGACTTGTATTCAGTAGTAAGATATTGATCTGACAAGTTGAAAGGTGGGACTTAGCGTGATTAGCACATGCACAATAGCAATGGTCTGTGAGCTGATGGTTGCATGCTTTTCAAGTTTGATAAAATGCTGACATAATGTCTGCAATCCTAGCTGAGAAATGAAGCTTACTCCGTTATTCCGAAAAAAACCCCTATGAGGGTCATTATTCGAATGGTCTTTATCCCGAAATAACATAAGGGTCTTATTCCGATAATAATATAAGTTTCATCATCCGAAAAGAAAAACACAAGGGTCCGTTATTCGGAACGTCAATTTCCGAATTTGGACTTAGGGATCCTTAATTCCGAAGGATCATTATTCCGAATTTACCAACAGTGTCATTATTTTATTCCAATTCCGATTTTAAGCCATAGGGGCGTTATTCTGAAACTGAAAATAGACTAAGGAGCATTATTCCCAATTTTAAGTTGAACCTCCATTTCAGAAAACAGCAGTGGTGTGGTTTTTTTATTCGAAGGATCTTATTTCAACTAATAATGACCCTCATTATACCGAAGGGTCATTTATCCGAAAATACTATACGCGTTTATTTTCAAAGAAAAGAATTAGAGTGGGTAGGTAAGGTCTTTTGGAAGGGAGGGCAATTCTAGTGGCCTAGTGTAACAACGCGAAAGCGGAAGCGATAGCGAAAACGCTGGTGAATTCGACAGCCTTACGGAATAAAGAGCAGCATCACTACAGTTTTATTCCGTTGAGGATGCCGAATTCACTAGCACTTTCGTTTCCCTTTTCGTCGTTTTACACTAAGCCATTCTAGATAGATTTGGGTTTGGACTTACTACATGTGGGAATTCCTTTGAAATATGTCTGCATATTGTTCCAGAACAGCGCTAGAGATTACAATAATTTTGTTTGGATTACGCGTACTTTCACACGTTGACAAATTTGCACTTTGTTAACCGAGTGTTTAATGATAATTGCTTATGACAAGTAAGGGTTGATTTAAATCTCACTGGAGATGTTCTAATGCATACTCACTTTCGAATGATGACTTAATTTAATCATATCATGGCACCCTATCTTGTCATCTTGATATTCAGTCATATAAAAATACAAAAATAAAATTGCGGTTGGTGAAAAAAAATGGCAGTGCAATCGACCCGCAATCCAGAGGTCGATGGCTTAAATTTCTTAGGTGTCTCATTTTGAAATTGAAAAAAAAAAAAAAACGTGCACGAAGTGATATTTTTACAGCATAGTATTACCACGAAACAGGTTCAATTTTATAGTTTACTCCTTCTGGGTGATGTATATCAGATTGCCGTACTACAATTTGTACAAACCGTACTCGCTGATGATCGTAGTGTATGGAGAAAGCTTGTGGTCGTCTGCTCCACAGCCGATGGATGGTGATGACGATGTGTAGGCTGTTGCCATTTTATAGTAAAGAAAAATAATATCATCATAAAGGGTCAAATGCATGACTTCTTGACCTTGAAATCAGAGATCAAAGTTTACATGGGGTTAACATTCAAAATACCTCGATGCAGTTGAAGAGTAGCTCAACTTACGTTGTGTTTACGGGCAAAGTACTCCTAGATCTAACAACACTAAGTACCGCTACCTCCTTTTTTGCGTTGATTGTCAGGTTTCTAGTCATTTTTCTCTAGGGACGTAAGGGATATCTACATTGTTTATTGTCTATTTACTGAGATTTATACTGAAAAGATCAACGGTCAGTGACCTTTTATACAGAGGTTAAATTTTCAAATTGCAGGGATTGGATGAACGGATGGTTCAAATTGTTATTGACTCAATGATTCAATTTTCAGATATTAACAAAGTATAATGGTGGAAAATCAATATATTGTCATGATGGTCAAACGCTTCACCTTTTGTTACGCACAACTGCTTAATTCTACTATAAAATTACGATATGCACATATATACCTTTTTGCAATCAAGGTGAACAATGTGAGCCAACTTTCGACCGCCAACCTCGGCCCACCGCTTCGAAAATGCACTTAAAACATTCCAACAAAACTCTTTAAAGTTTTTATGCATTCAATCTTAGAACAACATATTCCAGCCGACTTGAACTATTATACAATGTTATGGATCACATAATTAGAGTCTGCATGATCAGTCTCAACTTGAAAACATTGGAAAAAGAGTCTGCATGGTCTGTAATCAATGTGTGATTAAAGCTGCACTGGCCACTTACAACATAGAATTTTCATATGAAAGACACACCTATATGGTTTAATTCCAAAATGGCATTTGTGTCTGATGTAATATTTTGATAAGAGTGTAATAAAATGGCCCATAGACCACATACTGTACAAATAATGTCCAGTAATCTTAACCAAGCACATACTTGCTTGTACATTTTGTACATCATAATGAAACATAATTCAGTAGTCCAGTTGCAGATCCCATAGTCCCTTGTATATGACTTTGCGCAAGAATCTGCACAAAATGTTTTGATGGTTTCTAGGAAACATTGACCTGCTGATTGCCCTCCTTGAGCATTTGAGAGAGGTAAAGGGTAAATTAATAGCCCGGGGGGCACTTATATTCCAAGGTGGATATCATACTCGTGTACAAAAACGCGTAATTAGGATCGTTTTTTGAGATCGAGCGATGTACGCGCGTATACAGGGTGTCAAAATCGTCAATTATACAAAATTAGGGTATGATTTTTACGTCGAAAATTACGTGTTTAGGGTGTGAAATTTTGAATACTTGTAACAAATCACATAAAAATGTTGGAAAATAGTGAATTTTCTTCCCTAATTTTACCTAATTTCACATAGTAGATTCTCCGAGTGATTTTAATCATTTTGTAATTAGAAGAAACCCCCTGAAACGGCGATGTCTTCATTTCTCTGTCGTCGTCTCCCACACATAGCGTTTATAATGAGGAGTTTCATTGCATTTCCATGTGCTAATCTACACTATAAATGACTGATTGTTACACACATTATATGTGTGTGCAGAGACGGAAATTAAGTCTGTCTCTGCCAATCAAAATATTGCCATGGTCATACTTTACATACCGGAAATTTTTAGTTCAATACGAAACGTATGAATATACGAGAATACCATTAATTCTAAGACTTCCCTAGTTTTGTCCCTATAAAATTTTCCCGATTAGGCTTTCTTTCAAATTTAGAGAATGTACATTAAACCAGGCATTAAAGCAATGACGTGCGCAAATGAATACTTTCACACATCGGTCTACATACATGATAAAAGAGTAAAATACGCAAACTGCAATGAAATCACGTGTTAATATAAGGATAAGGTTCAGTTAGAGATATATAGCCTATTCAGTGTAAGGTTACAAGAATGCAAACATACTTGTTTATTAGGGTAGCAAAATTATACCTAAATACTTCTTTAGGGTGCATTTTCAACCAGTCACGCAAATTACTTGTTTATGGTAGTAAATTAAACCAAAATACTTGTTTAGGGTAGCGAAATCAACCAAAGTACTTGTTTGGGGTAGCAAAATCACCACAAATACTTGATTAGGGTGTTTTTCTCGCCAAGTGAAAATACGCGCTTAGGGTACGTTTTGGTAGGCCATACACGAGCATGCTATCCATCCTGGAATACAAGTCGCCCCCGGGATTAATAAGGGTAAAATTGTAAATGTTTCATGCGTGGTTAAGAGGTGTTAATTATCCATGTTTACCTGGTCCTAAGAATTTAACAAATGTAGACATTTTAAGGCCTATTCAAGTATCCAAAATAAAACAAGATGTTGTAACCAAACACAGAGATGACTTCTGATGCCGCGCTCACATCATCAGCACAAATGTCATAATAATAATAATAATAATAAATAAAATCAAGGTTTATTTTAATCTCAAATCGTGGCCTGTAGACCAAATTGCCAGAGACTTTACAACTTAATAATTACTAGACAGAAACAATGCAACTTGGAGGCAGCAGCTTAAACAGCGCCATATTGCAACATTCAAACACACTACACGAAACACACAACGGATGGGTAGTGCAAGCCTTCATGTTTCATTTGCCCATTTCAAATGAACCATGGAGAAAGTGGTATTCAGGTTTTAATCAATATCTGTTATACAAATTAAATCCCAAATTGAGTTCCCGAATTAAATCCAGCAAGTGGTCCCACTGAGATTCGATCCGAGGACCCTTTGCTTAGGACCAGGTAAACATGGATAATTAACACCTAAACATGGATAATTAACACAATCAATGTCATGTTCTATTTGACTATCTTCTACCTCTATGATTTGACACAGTACGGTAAAGTAGAGCCAGAACAGTTTGTTAAGAGTAGGACATTGATTCAATCTGTTTGAGGTTGATGGCAACTGGAGATGAGCACACTCAAGTAATGTTCATCCACGATTTACATGTATAGCATTGTAATTTGCTGCTAGATATGCTTCTCCGTTGTCCCTGCTTACTTGATATTTGCGTGACATTTTCTTGTTCGTCGGGATCTGGGAGACTCTTACCGCTCCGATGACATGCGAAAAGGAAATTATGACGAAATTGGTACCTTTGGTGCCTACTTGGTATTTGCTTTGAAATTGTCTTGTTTGTCAGGATCTGGGGAGCTATTACCGCTCCAATGACATGTGAAAAGGAAAATGGTATATTTAATGGCGCAAGTTTATTCATGCTTAGAGGAATGACAAACCAGAAGTAGAGAAGATCGGGTTTTAGGTTTTGCGCATTGCAATGGGAGGAAGCGGGAGTAATCAGAGGTACTGGAGGAACTCCTTACATTTTCTTCTGGCCAAATTTTAGTATGGGGTTTATTTCATCTAATTTTGGACACGGGGATTGCCTTTTTGTTGTGAGGTGTGAGCTGACTAATTGATGGCTTATATAACCAAAATGTTAACAACATGCAATAACTTTGTTGTTGTGATACTAACTGCCCCAAATAACTGCCCCCTAATCTATAGAGCGGGAGCCCAGAAGGTTTATTCACACGAAAAGCACCATAACTGCTGACAACATGGGCTGAAAGGGTCTTCCACCCACATCGTAAAAATGCATTGCTGCCAGCTTTGGGCCACGGCTTTACCGAGATATTCACGATGGCGTCCAAACTAAACGCCATAACTGAAAAAAAAATGGAAGCAGCACTACATCAGTAAATATTTATGTGAAGGAATATCTTACTGGGCCCAATAATTCAATTTCTGACACTTATAAAGTCGTCACATACCTCAACTTCAAAATGACTGCCAAAACAGATAATTTTAGAAAAATCCCTATCTTAGCAAATATATAGGTTGAAAATATATACGAAATATAGGTATTATGTTATTGGAGACAATTAACATATTCCCGATACTTTTAAACTGCTTTGACGATGTCAGCCAATATGGCAGTCAAAAATTTAAAAATCTCAAAAATACCATGATACAAATTTACAATTAATAGCCACAAATCGAAATTAATGAGCCAATGAAAGAATTAGAAATTAACCGTGGATAATAACCAACTCACAACAGATATTCCGATTTTTAGAAATGGTCCAACATTCATATAGAAACTAATATGGCCAAAATGTGAAAAAAAATACAATTTTTTTGCCATATTGGCCTTTATTTGATATTTGTCGCTTGTTTAGGAGTCAGGATTTTTCTCGTATCATTTGCGTTATGGTCAAAATATTTATACTTGTCCACATGACACATTGATTTTGATTTGCGGCTGAATTACCAAAGTTGTACCATCAATTTAAAAAAAAATAAGATTTGCCTGCCATATGCTGATTTCATCATGTTCCAACCCGTCAGGGATCTATAAACACCACCTTAATGCATCAATGTCAAATAGGGGGAAATGTGTAAGCATACTGGGCGTAAACCGCATGTCGAAATTGTGCATCCGAGGGGCGGGATCAGGTGGTCACCCTCTAAAAATCACTTTGCCGTTGGAATCTTTTACCAAACTCTGGAGAGCTTAATTATGATCTTCTATAGTAAAGAAGCTCATAAAATGTAACCCCGAAAGAGGGAACATTTTAATCTAGGTGTGAAAACATCACATGGATCCTAAATATCACACGATTCAACATTCATTTTGAGTAACCGTTATTCTCTCAAATTTTATTTTACAATGACACCTAGAAATATAATGTCATTGGATTTAGGTGTAAAAACGCCTCAAGTGAGTCTTCATTTTGCTGGATTCTGCAGGTTCCCTCAAAGGAACAGTCCTTTCCTTAAAGCGACTCAGAGATTTCCCGATGAGGACGCACTAATTTTTTGCATGTACATAAGCTTGTCCATATACTAATCATTGTTGGAAATAACTAAGCTCAAATCGAAGTCCTTTATATAGAAAATCACAACTTGTTATAAAATTATTATTATTATATTATTATTATTATTATTATTAAAATTAGGATCCGGAATTTTGTTACACGGTATCCTGTGGCATGTATATTGTGCATTAAATGTTTACTGTATGAAACGAAAACCGATTCATCTCTACTTTGGAAGTGAACATTTTAAGTGACTTTAGTTTTAGATGGCTATTTTAATCTACTCAAAATATTATATTTCGAAATCTATGAGTCAGCCCTTTTTTAAAGAGACACTGACACATTTGAAAAATAGTTGCGCCTCTAGACTTTCAAATTGATATTTTGCATGTTATAAGCTGTTATATAATTAGCCCTCACCTGAAACTATAAGCCCAAATCAGCGCGCACATGGGTAACAAAAAACGATTTTATAATTAAGATTCTTACGCATGCACGTGTTTGCCCGGTCTGGGACCTTTGTGTTTTAATATCAATGAGTACGAGTCTATGAATTCATGTAATAGACACATTTAGTAAAGTACGGCAAGCTTGAAAGGAGCCTAACAAATTTAGCCTCTTATTAATGTCCCTTATCTGCTTTGGGGTATGGGATTTTTATGTGTAAAATTATCTTTATTCTTCATAATCATAATCATCATCATCATCATCATCATCATCACTCATCAACCACTCATCATCATCCGTTCGAAAATTTGTCCGACAACGTGCCACGGCACTCGTTCTGCCATTGCCTTTCATAACTCCTCTGCTTTGAAACAGTGTCTTACCTAACTCATTCTCATGAACTGAATCCGTTCCCCAAACTCGTGCGTAACCTCTACGTGTATACTAACACATGCGTATGTCCTGCATAACAGACCCTTTCATCCCAGTACACAGGGTTTTGACAGGTTGGTCCACTCAATATGAATAGTAAAATGCACGAAGGATTTACGACTGAGTTTCGGGAACGGACCCCTGGTTTATGTAGTCAAGTTGGGGGTCTCGGCACAGTTTCGCCTCCACTTTGTGCAGTTGATGTGCTAAGCAAGCACGGGCTCATCATTGGTGTCTGAGTTGAGGTATTAATTGCTCTTTTTTGGAAGTAATCCTTACAAAAATATGTGTTATATCTTAGAACATTCTTTGAACCTCTCTTCCCCAACCCTATTCAATACACTATTGTTTTGTCTTCTTTGACTAAGAAGTTGACATAAACAGATCATATTGTGTGGATTGGGACGCTATAGTCCGCTATGGTTATTGACACGTTTCCCGCTAAAATGAAGTTTCGGAAGGAAAGGTTAATGTCATTGACAGTCCATTCGGGAAATTTAATTTGGAGTACTACTTTTGGCAAGGTTTTTTTTTTTTGTCATTTTCAACACTATATTTAGCCAAAGTTAAATTGGAGCAGTGCAATTACCAGCCTCGCTCTACACGGCTCACACTATCGAACTTAATATTTAGAAATCATTGAAAGTTTTCATTAATTACACTTACATTGAACAAGCTTATTTTTGGCTTAGTTCGTCAGTTTCCTTCGAAAAAAGGTAAATAACAGCAAAACATATTCGCAGCTTAGGTTATCCAAAAGTATCATCTGCAGTGGCGTAGCCAGAGGGGGGACGGGGGGGGGGGGGGCAATAATTGATTTCGTCGGTTGAGTAGCCCGTCGGTTCACTTGAAAAATTCGGCATAGGCACTTTCAGGCCGGATTTTCGGCAAAGTTATAGGTTTTAACGTTCACTGACAGCCGTGCGACAAGTAATTTTACAAACCGTAACAAAAATTAGCCTCAAAGACATTTAAAGCAGATACAACCCAATTTTCAGGGGCTATCGCCCCCATCGACCCCCCACCGGGGCTTCGCCCGGGACCCCAACATGGCCAAGGCGGGCCCCTGATCAGAGGGGACTGATTTATACGCTTAAATCAAATCAAAAGCAAATTCAACTGAAACTGAGTATTTTTAGTGGGTTGTTAATTCCCATTGAGGAACTAATGGTCAATGTTCCATAAAATAATTCTGCATGTGATTTTACATACCTCAAAGTTTCATTTGAGAGTCGGGAAGCATTGGATTTTGACCCCTGATAACCCATAAATGGTCTTATGTTTTATACAGGGTCAGAGTACGAGGTTGTTTGATCTTTTCAATAATAATAAATCATTTTTATATTGCGCTTTATCACTGAAACAGTTTCACAACGCTGTTGCCTATTATATTATACGCGCACGCCAAACCATTGTAATCGTCACAATCAGTTCGTTTTCATCTAGGGTGGCTGCTGGCCAGCGCACATCCTATCAGCACTTAGATTTGTAATATTCCCCCATCACGAAGCTCCCCAGATTTCGCTTGGGTCGGCGAGCAATTGAGATTAAGTATCTTAGCCCAGGACACAAACCGTTTGCCACGGCCCGGGGCTCTAACTCGCGCCCTAAATGATCCACAGCCTGCACTTTTCCATGACCACCGCGCTCTTACAAACCTGTACTATTGTATTCCCAAGTCCAAGGTTTCAGAGAGTATATTTTTGCAGCATCAAAACTATCGTTCTTTCATACACTTAGGTATGAAAGCCCCCGTTTAGAATCAGTAGCCTCGGACCTAAGTCCCGCACCCGGAGAAAACCTTCGAGTTTGAGTATGGACTGGCAAACCAAACGCACATGATTCGTAGGCCCGGACATGTAGGGTCGAAACTGGGACCACAGTGGTGCGAAGCGAGGGAAGACCCACTGCGCTAACCTAAACCCCTGACAATTCGAGAGACGACTTTACGAAGTTATTACTTTGACATGGCAGTCATGGTGAGTAGTCTGCATGGACATGATAGAAGATTCACCCGAAAGTAGGGGCGCACACCTAAAATAGATTCTGTGAAGTTAGACGAATTCCGTGGTTAAAATACAAGATAAAGTTGTGGTTTTACCTGTGCTGTTAATTTGTAAGCAAGAAATTGGCAATTTGTAAATGACCTGAAAAGTGCCTAATTGTTAACTAAGGTGAATCGTTCCGCCACACTTTAGCCGCTGGGACTGTATACTAAATTTTAATTGTCGTCGCTTAAGCATTGTTTTAAAAGTTTTTCAAACCTTGCCTTTGTAAATAGAATATCCATGATAGCCCGAAAATAGAAAAAATTATAGATAATAAACTGATACATCTAATTGTGCGCCTAAGGTTTGGACGCTACTCAAGTCTGTAGAAGTTGTTAGCATTTTATCTACTACTAAATATAAATGAGGAACATTTGTGCCGCGGAATTTACCCTCGTCTACCTCAGGCCCTTTTGTAACCACACGAGGGGTCGTCCCCTTTCTTCCTCTTGACCATCCTATTCCGTTACATTTTGTACCACAAGCATGGCAGGTAGCTTAGCATTCCTCTTTCCATCGGTATCAAAATAAGTACTTCCAACATTCCCATTATGACGTCATAATAAAAGTATCAAATACTTAGATAATGGTGAAAAAATTATATTTGCAATGATTTTTAAAAAAAACACCATTCCAAAAAATATATACATGTAGCACTTAAACGTTCATGTGTATAATAAACTTGTCATTTAAAAATGCGCATAAAATTAGAATATGGTTTTTGGTAAAATTCCCTATTCTACAATGTGTGTTATTGGAAATGACAGATTTGCTGATATGCAAAGTAATGACGTATTCTAACGTAATGTTAGGCATTTAGTATCATTGGGAAAGGGAAAGACCTAGCTCTTATCAAAATCAAAATGTCTGTGATATTCCTGCGTTAGTACTATGGCTGTTTGGGGTGGGGCGGGTGCTTGTCTCTCCATCCATTACTTTGGGATCACTGTACGTACCGTCCCGGTTGGGTTAGTTTTTGAATGAAAAGACGTCGCGTACATGGGGGGGGGGGGGGAGAAATGGGATGGTAGTCTGTGGGTGGTACCACCCGAGGGTTAAAAAAACAAAACGCCAAGACCTGGGCAGGTCTCGAGACTTGCCATATACGGGCATCAAATTCAACACTGCTCTGTGTCTAAATTAGGCTATCAAATTTTCTTTTCAGTCTAGATTTTAGAGTAGTTTAAAATTTAGCAGAGGAAAGCTGTTAATAAAATGATATTTTTGTTGTTGATATCCTGTAAAATCAGAACATTAAAAAATAAAAAAAAAAAAGCTTCTTCAACATGAAGATGTAATCCGGGTAACGTTTCCAATGGTAATATTGCCTGCCCCAGGTCTTTGATAGCGTGTCTAGTTTGAATATGTCGGTCTCGGATATAAGTTATCACTTTGAACAGATCTGGTTCAGATAGGGAACATTTATTTGTTTCTGTTTGATATAGGCCTGGTTCACCGCCGGAACCCTTATAACTCAGGTGGTTACAAGAGCGCGGAGTCAGTAAACACCCCGGGAGTAATCAGTCAATTGACAACAGCAATAAATCTTGGATCAGAAAAATGGGTGTTTTATGTTTAATGAAACAATGATTGTTCTACATGAAGTTTAGATCGGTTCCACTGCATTGCGATTTTGTGTTTATGGTTACGACATGGTTCATAAAACGCGAGTTCGAATGAATGACGTCTTGTTCCCTTAAAACACGGCGTGATCTTATGGATGACGTCGAATTTCATAGAATATGACGTCGAGTTGAAAAGAGGCAGCGAGGTCCTATGGAGAACGTCTTAAACGTTCGTAGCACAGATTTTTGTAATGACGCGGATTTTTTGTTTCAGTCCACAATTTTCACATCTAGAAATAAAACACTAAAAAGCTGTGTTTTTTTGTTGTGTCGCAATTTTTAAAAAGGCCTCTGGTATGTTCTAGTCGATATATCAAGGCTGTTTATAAATAATAAAAAATAAAGCCACAATGCGGAAGGACACATGTGTCTAAATTTTAGCCATATTAGTCCAGTATCTTTAAAGTATATATTTGGCTACCCTTTGTGTATTTGAAGACAGATATTTCAGAAATTAAATCCTTGATTTGGGACTGAAATATCCAAACTATAAACAATACAGGTCTTTTTACTCCCAAAGTCCAATACGTGTATTTATCAAGATGAAAAAAGATGTTTAAGGCTACATAGACATGCTGAATGTGGAGTAATTGGCTATTTAAAGCCAGGTGTTGTTTACATTTTGTTTTATCACAAATTTTATTCAAAAATGGTTTTTTTTGTGCTTTCTTTGCTTGACTGTATTGAATTTAAACATGCTCAAGATCTTTCTCATGCAGCTATATGTTATTGTTTATTTATGTCTTTTGCTCATGATGTAGTTTGCACAATCATCTTAAAATAACGAGACAGGAAAACAATAAAATGCATACTGCAGTGTATTAAAAAAGAAATAAAAATAGGTTGTAATATAAAATTGCATATAGCCCGCTGCCTGGACAAATATGGAAATGATATACGCGTATAACGTGTCGGGCTCCCGCGGCTAGCGAGCACTTACATGCACGGTATGCTGTGTATGCCACTGTTGTGGGGAGTTCCCAGGCAAGCTACGTTTCTACAGGGACGGTGCAGTTAGCTGAGGCATTGCGTATTGCGCGCTGGCACTTTAGCGTCATCTCTGGTTCCACCGATGCCCGGCACCGATGTCTTCTTACTTCACACAGATAACAATGAATATTTACCGATTCCGATGGTATATAGATTGTATGATTTCAATGAGATCATACAAAGTATGCTGCTCGTTAAAATATCAACAAACAATTTGTGGCCTCACAGTTGTGTAGCGTGCATGACTACTGCAGTGTTTAATCCAGAAGTTCTCAGAATTTAAGTTCTAGAAATGCACCCCTGTGTGTGTCTGCTCCACGTAAATCTATAGGAAAATCATGAAGAAATTACTTCCGGGGTAAAACCCATAGCAAAGCACGTTCGGCTGATGCCGAACGTGCGAAAAGGTCAGATCAGGAGCGTCAAGAAAAATGTGGGCGATTATTCCAGTCCATGGGTAGAAGCCATCAGCATTAACAGAAGTTTTCACTGCAGGATGATTGACAACGGCGAGAAAAATGAAGTCCTTTTCAGGGTTCGAATAGGTCTTTTAAAGTCTGGTTTCCAATCGATGTCAACGAGCTTATGGTTGATTTTAAAGCATTGACAATCTCACGATCTTGCGTCTGGTTTGCAAATCAGACCACTCAAAAGACTTTATCTGTTTATAGTGCCGGTAGCATTTGACTCCCTCATCGTTTAGGCACATTCTTACGGCTGATCTTTGCACCATATCCAATTGACATGACCGATGTTTTTCTTGCTTAGTATTCGGATACCATACTGAAGCGCCGTATTCCAGTTTCGGATGGACATGAGATAGATAGAGACTAGAGTTAACATCAGTGGAACAAGACGTGAAATTCCGTCTTTCTTTTTGCAGCCATTGCTGATATTCTTGATGTGTGAGGTCCACTTTAGGTCATTACTGAAAGTAATACCAAAGAAGGGATGGCTAGATGTTTTTTGAAGAATATTTCCGCACAGTTGGTAATGAGTGATCTTAGGGACTTTTTAGGTAGTGAAATGTATGGTGAAGAACAAAGAACTCGTCGGTGTTATATGACATTTGCCACTTTGGTTAGCTTGTCTATGTCTTTCTGGTAGATAATTGTATCTCCAGACGTACTTATTTTTCCGAAAGATAAGAGTTTAGAACATCATCTTTAAATAGGCGGATTTTTGTGCCTTCTGAGGCATATTATTGATATAAATAAATAAAAAACAACAACAAAGGTCCGATGACAGTGCCTTGGGAAACGCTGGAATTGACAGCAGCTGACGACGACATCATTCCATCTAATACGGTATGTTGTTAATGGTTTGTTAGGATTTTACCCCTGGACTTTACCCCTGATACCACAATGGTGGATTTTGTTTGAAGTCTAATGTGTGAAACACGGTCAAAGGGTTTTGAGAAATCTTACAAAGCGACATTATCTGTTTATTTCATCAAGAGATTTGGACGGTCGCTGGATGGCGCATATTGAGTGTCCGGCTCCCCAGATCAAGATGCGACATAATAGCTCGTCAAACCCTGTTTCAAAGTTTGCAAATATGTGTAATGGTCTGTACGTGTTGGCGTATTGGTTTTTTGGTTTCCTTTCTGAAAATGGGGATGGAAAATATGGAATATTCAACACTAGTCCGATGGGAGGTGGTCAGTGTCTATGCTTGTGCTGAACAGGGTAGCAAGAGAGCTATTGCTTCGAAAATAAAATTGAGGATTTCGTAACCAACCGTTGCATTTGGGACACATCTAACGTTAGCCCTAACTCAAAACTTATTGCTTCAGAAGCATAATCATAACCCCTAAAATCCTCCCCTTTTAACTTAGTGCCTCAGGAGCAAATTTGATGACGAGCATCTGACTATGATTATGTCTGTTAGAAACGGTTGCCGAGTGTCGGCGTTACTTGCTGACAAGAAAAATCAGGGGATGATTGACACTGAACGTGCATGGTATTTACCAACGGTTAAGGAGCGGTAAGTTTGTAGCTTATTCGAATCAAGCACTGAATTGTTCTATGCAAAGGAGATAGTCACCAATATAACTGTTACAAGGAACTAGACAACTCCTCGAAATTCTTTTCTACTTTTAATATTGTGAGCCAAAGTTAATTAGCTGATCACGTAACACACTGGCAGTCCAGAGGTTTGATGCCAATCTGGATCAAATATAGTGTAGATAGAAGGCAACATTTGGTACACTGCTTAAATGGACCATATTGTCAAGTATTTTCAAACACGAGACCTCAGGCATAGATGACCTCTGGCGGCCATGGTGGCCAGTTTTAAAAATGGCTACCATTCACATTTGCAATGTCTCATAACATTGCTAATAACACTGATCTAATAACAGTGCGAATAACACTGAATCTTTGTTCATATACCCATGTTTTGGGTGATCAACACTCATGACAATATTTGTTTAAATCATATTCCGTACAGGTCTCGGTTTTCCAATATGGACGCCAAATTTGCAATCAAATTGAGGACTTTTAAATCTTGCTCAAAGCTCTGACTTGATTTTTTTATATATAATAGGCACAAGAAGAAGTCCAAATTTGACATAAAGTTGTCCTTTTTTTCATTGGGACAACCATTGGAGTTAAGATTGACTATTGTCCCCTACCACAAGAGTAGCCAGACTATTAACTTTGAGGGGCAACTGGGCCTTAGGGCAACATGCAATATAAATCCTGGTAAAGCCGCCATTTCAAATAACAGTGTTGGACTCCAGTGTGACGTCAACTAGGTTCTTGTATTGCAACATTGCTCTAAAACCGAGCAAATAGACACATGCATGCAGCTGAGAGTGTTGTATCATAAAATAATTCGAAAGTTAACCATGCGGAACGAAACAATTTTGCACCAATTAATTAATATCATCCTTCGAGCTCACCTTTTATTTGAAGTGTCCATGTTCTTTATTGGATTTGGGCATCTGATTGTGCTTTTTAGAAGAGGATTGGATTTCCCGCGGTTAGAATACACCCGCTGCCATCTGGATTTGCAAAATTTTGCACCTCCACGCTACGGATTTCCAGTGCGTCTTCGGGGATTACGACGACCTTTTAACGAGTATTGTGTTCACCAGTGGCTAAGTATTTATTTGTTTGCTTTTATAATGTTATTAATGATTTTATATATAATGATTGGGTGTATCATCTTCAGCTTCCATTAATGTTTATAACTTTCATATGAAAGCCGTGCTGTGCAATTGGGTGTTTGATAGTTGACTCGTGGAATATTTGTTCATACCATCATACCATAGAATTGTCTATTATCAAAGGATTTGGAAATTTTAAACTTTGTTGCAATTTTCACGAAGTGGTGCCTATCAGTGCATGTCTTAAACATTGCCATTGTGTACGTAATATACCAGTAGTGTCGGCTACCATCTTGGTTCCTATATTCCTTATTCCACTGGGGGACAACCACCATGCTATCCTTGAGGTGGACCATTTTCACCTGTACAGACACCAACTGCTGACTTACGTGAAGTAGCAGGTTTTTGGTAAGGAACAGACGTATCCATAGACCACCCTCTCAAGCTCTGGTAATTTCATTCCTATACTTTCCAGTTACCAGTAATCATCGCACCATTCAAGACGTTACTGTGTTTGACGCAGTGAACTCGACAACCAAAACTACCTTGATGTTGTTGTTAATCATAGCTGGGGATGTTACCCAACCCAGACATCAATATAACTTAAGTCACCCATATAAAGGGTTTGTGATAAAGCTTCTAGATGGGGACAGGAATACTTGGAATGTGAGTGTTGTAAAATCTGGTCAAGACAATGCATTGACATTTACAGTATTAATTCATCCTGTTTTGTGCTATCATCCTTCATACTCATGGAGATGTTGCAATTGTGGCATGCCAAGTTTCATACATCGTTGTTTGATCTTGATAGATTAAAACAGAGAACAGATTTGACTTGTTGTCGTATGTCCAGGAGATCTCAAATCTGGTTCATAGTTTACCATCGGATGACAAAATAGGTCACCTCCTGAAAGCCTCTAAGCGCTTCCGAGACATAAATCCTATTCAAATCTCGCAGACATTCCCAAGGAACGTTCCCTGAGATTATATGTGACTGTCGATGCATCAGTGCCAAACTAGCTAGTTTCTTAGAGCTAGTTGATGAAGAGATCCTGATGTTGTTGTAGGAACACAATCGTGGCTTAAACCAGACATCACAACTGGTGAAATTTTCCCACCAAATTCCTCTTCCGTTAAGACCGATTCCACCAATGGGGACTCTCATGGGGGAGTTTTTGTGGCTTTAAACGACAGACTTGATTTGCTCATGAGGAGAGTACCCTCGACCAACAAGACTGCTAGATTAAATGGATCAGCATCCATGTGAAAGGTATTGCTCCTATGTTCATAGGTGCCTTCTATCGCTCTCAGAGAAGACCATGACTACCTAACTTCCTTGAATGACTCACTTCAAAGCAAGACATGCATCCAATGGCTTCTTGTGACTTCACCCTTCCCGACGTTAATTGGACGTCAAATTCATTCATACCAGGGGGAGGTATCCCGACCTACAAATAATGTTGGATATTGCCCCTAGATCATAACCTTCAACAGGTCGTTTTGGAACCAACCCGTGGGACTACACACTTGATTTATGCTTCACCAATGACCAATCCTTTGTGAAGGACGGCCAGTGTGACTGGGGCTTTAGTGACCATGGTTTTCCAGTTATAATGCGGCAATTTAGGCAAAACTGGTTCATAAACCGAGGCGGAAAGTCTTCGTTTATGGGAAAGGTGACTTCGATATGATCCGCAATGATCTGACCACTTTCAATGGTCTACTTACAGTACTGAAATATTTGACAGTTTGACATAAATGAAATCTGGACCAACTTTGCCAATGTTGTGCAAAGTCTATGGATGCACATATTCCATCGAAAATGAGTAGTTGCAAAGTGAAACTTCCTTGGAGACTGCATGATGAGGACGATATGTAACAAAAAACGTAAACTATACGACAAGGCTCGCAGATCTGGGGATTTTGAACAATGGGATAAGTTTAAAGACATAAGAAGGAAGATTGACCGGGATCTTAGGAAACTACACATAAACAACATCAGGGATATCTGTGACACGCTCCAGTCAAACACTACTAACCCTTCTGGCGTTTGTTAATCTATTCGCGTGAAGCTTTTTGGGGTTAGCCCCTTCAATCTAGGGTCGTCTGTGTCTTGGGCTGCTGAAAAAGCGGAAGTTCTTAATAGCCACTATTTGCTCGGTTTTCACTAACGAGGACACGGAAACTCTGCCGCACTTGGATGAATATGACACCCGATATGCCTGACAATTAAAATCAGCACTCACGGCGTGGAATAGTCACTTTTGGTGAACCTTAAAGTTCACAAAGCCCTGGCCCATCTAATATTCCCGCTAGAATTCTTAATGAATGTTCCGCACTGTTGCACCAATCCTCAGAAATTTTCAAATCAATGTCCTCCGGTGTAATTCCAGATTACTGCGAAAGCAAATGTGCTCCGGTATTCACGAGAAGGATAGATCCCTTCCCTCAAATTATCGCCGTGTCTTTATCTAGTATTGTCTGTAAACAGCTAGAACATATCATCTTAGTAACATCCATGATATTTTTGACAAGCCACTCTCTGTCTCATGAAGACAACACGGTGTTTCGACATGGAAGATCTGTGAAACAGAGTTGGCTGTCTTGCCAAGGGCTTGATAAGCGTGGTCATTGGACATGTGCATCATGGATTTTAGCAAAGCTTTTGATGTCTTTCCCCATCAACGCCTGCTCATCAAACTTGATAATCTTGGCATCAGGCATAACATCAAGAACTGGATTAAGAACTTCCTATCAAATAGATCCCAAAATGTCATCACTGCGATGGGAAAAATCATTTCAAGTTCGCCTTGTTATTTCCGGGGTGCCGCAAGGAACTGTCTGGGACCGTTATTATTCCTTGCATAGCTAAATGATCTTACCTCAATGTGTCAAATAATCTGAGTTCGTCTGTTTTGCAGATGAGCTGATCCTGTAACCCCAATTATTCCATAAATGACTGCAACACTCTTCAATCTGACATAACTCACTTTGTAATGGGAGTCTACAGTGTCCAATGGCATTTACTAATCCGAAATGTTTTCATCTGCGGATGACACCAAGAGAACTTCCACAATATCAGTAATTACATGGTGATTCCATCCTCAAGGAGTTTCAACAACATCCATACCTTGGGAGTAGAGCTCTCTAATGTTTCTCATGGCAACACACATCACCCAGACAGTAAATAGTCAATCGTAAATCCCTTGGCGGAGAAAAAGAAATTTCCTGGAATTGTTTATCATCTGCAAAAGCAACTTCTTCAAAAACCCTTGTTGACCTAAATTAGAGATGCGCCTCCATATGGAATCCACTCAACAGAAGTAACATTGATTGCTTGGAAAAACAAAGTTCGCGACGTGGCTGCGAGGTTATGTTGTTAAGATTACCAGCGTTCAGCGCTAGTGTGACAGCTATGTTACATGATCTTGGATGGAACACACTTGAGGATCGTAGAACCAAAGCGCCGCCTGGTTACCATCTTTAAGAACACCATGGTATTATCCCAGCATATTCATCATCTGCTATCAGACCCAAGTAAACCATCAACTCGTTCTTTCCGCACAACTTAAATTATCAAGATTCCCCAAACCAAAAAGACTTACAGGTATTCACTCTATTCCTCGCACAATCCCTCAGTGGAACTCACTCCCATCTGAGTTTAAATCCGCCGCCTGACACTCACTTCGTCAAGCTCTACTGACAGATACATGGAGAAATGCAAGAAAGAACTGCACGTCAACAGCACTTTCTGGGGCGATTGTGCAGTAACCCACACCAAAGACCAAGACCAACATTGCAGGGGCCGGTGTTGAAAGCAGATATAGTCTCTGGGGGAGCTTTAAGTCGGGGGGGGGGGCTTCCATAGCGGAATAAAGCGTGAAACTTAAATGTTGCGTGAAGGTAGTGTTCAACTGAATCGGATTGCCCCATTGTTCACCCTTGTTTCCGGACTATGGTAGCCGGACTTTAATTACTTCCTACACCGGTATGTACATGTATTAATGCTGATTCATGCTAATTTCACCACGGTCACGTTACAAATAGCCAGTTTGAAAATAGCACTCTGGTAGTGGCTTACCTATTTGAATATAATTAAAAGAAGTCGGAGGTTGGCGTACCCAACCATACCGATATGTATAAACATCTTGTTATTAATTTGTATCTAAACAATATATCGAGAGACACAAAATACATGGTTTTGTGGCCTATCCCTTTATTATACCTCGGTTATTTTTTAAAACATTTTGTTTATGCCTGTGTTTTTATAGAAATTTACATTGTCATTCAGATCCATTTGCCACATTTTTTCAGTTTGCATATGCTCAAGGCCTATATTCTTGTATTTACACTGATCTCTATATCCCTTGGTAAATCTACAAACTGATGATGTCAACGATTACGGTTCACCATAAGGAGGGAGCAGTCATCCATTTCATCTTTCCACTGTGCATTGACGCTTTTTTTCAAATGTATTGTGTTGTAACTCTGTATGCTTTGATAATTGACCACGTATCCTACGCTCAAACAAATGCGGTAGGCTAGTACATCTTATGTTGGTTAAATGTTTCCAATTTCTATGCCTTTCTGAGTGAATAATATCCGCTTTTACTATTGCTACATTACGGATGTTTAATATAAACTAAATGAAAAATGAGTTCTGTGAAAGAAGTGAAATAGAAAGCTGCACCATCCAGAATGGATTTTATAGTAGGCTACAAATCAAAAACCATCCTTCTGTTTTTCCACTTTTGAATGTTTATTTAATAGGAACGATTACAATGTAATCAGTGCCATTCCTTCTCTATCGTGTCAAACACAGTAGTTCTCCAAATAGGATCCGCCACAGATAGGGTTTACAAAGTATGTGCTCCTTGCGTCACGGAATTCCGCTGCTCTCTGTCTGTGGATTGTTGCTCCAGCAGTTGGCAGACCAAGAGACTGTCCCATTGTCTGGGTTGCTGTCAGTGCAATAAAACAGTGGAGAGGTTCCATTCCAGTAGTCCCTCGATCAGTAGGCTGGTATTTTTTGGGATGGACTCGGGACAGTGGTGGCATTTGAGTCCTTCCACTGCTGTCGCCAATGTTGGTACTCTGTTAATGTGCAATATCATTTTTCTGTAAGACCATTTTATCCGATGATCCTACCTTAATGTTAATGTCCTTCCAGAGGCTATTGTAATAAACCATAATACACTTTTGTACTAATGCTAGCGTATTATGGACTGTAGCATTATGGATTGTTGTAGCAGTCGATCGCCTGGTGGTTCGATTTCATGAAGAACTAGTGCCGTACGTGAATTTGATTGCCGATTAATACCCGTAGGGTTCCCCTACTCTAAAACTCTGATTTCTTCCGTATTTGCTTTATGGTCATATGGATTTAATCGTTGATTGTAACAGCCTACGGCGTTCCACGGCGGCGCCCTGAGCACTTCAATTGATAGGTCGCGCCTTATAAGAATTCAATATTATGCAAATAGGTACTAATTTTGGGGAGGAAGGAAAGGATAGGGAAAGGATCATTAAATATTGTGTTATAGGCGTCCCATTTTTGATTAAAATTTTAAAATATATTTTCTCAAATTTTTTTTTGATTTTTGAGACAAAGATTTCTCAAGGGAAAGTACTTTGTGTACTATAAAAGAGAGAAAGGGGCATACCCCTAGTGTGTTTTGCTCAGTGCACTGTTTAGATTGCACAATAGGGGAAGTGGGGGAGGAATTCCCCAAGATACAAACTTAGAAACGAGTCAAACTTGTTTATACTTTTAAGATAAACAACATTGTAAATCAGGGAACTTCCCCATAGAGTTATATAGGGAAAGTGATGTGTGTGTTCCGGATTATGTTTATGCATGATGTGTTGTAATGTCTATTTTTAGACTGGGAACTTTGTGAAGTCAGTATTATTTGAGATTTGAGTTAAGTCTCGCCCAGCAGTTGAAATCAGGGAGCTAAACTAGAGCTATGGACATAACAGTATTTAAAAAATTTTATAGCTAGTTTTACCTCTCATAATGGTAGATTTGAGTTCTACATATAGTGCCAGGATTTAACATTTTGGATGCGCCGGAGCTTGATAGCTAATTGCTGCTGTCGTCTTTAAGCCAAAGAGCTTCGTTTTCGGAATCAAAAAGGATTCCCAATTTGTTGGTATTATATGAGGAAATAGCGACAGACTGATTGTGGAATATTACCTGGATTTATTATTGTGGAACATAGCGTCGTCGAGGGGGGAAGAAAGCCCCGATCTTGCTGGACAAAAGTTATCAGGACTGAGAAGATTCGAATGGAATATACCCGAGGATTAGAAGCGTGACTTTGCATGCTGTCATTTTGAGTCTTCGCTGTGGAGGACATATTATCGTGAAACTGCAACGCTACTTTTAGTTGAGAGTTGGAGACAAATGAACTCTGGTAAGATTAGGAATTGTAAGTTAATTTTGAATTGTATTAGATAATTGTACTTTGGACATACCACATTCTTGAACACCAATTACAAATCATTAAATCGTGATATTATTTAATAAAATTCAGATCACTTGTGCACAAGCACTCATTTATTTGTGTTTTCTTTTTTGCAAGTATTCTGACCTTTGACGGCTACGAGAAGTATAACAATTGTCATATTTATTAGGGTGACCCTGACAACATAGGTATAGACACAAAAATCAATTCGGTGTCATTATTTTAATATTGAGTGTAACTTGGCGGCCATATTGGAATAAAATGGCTGCACAAGGTATTATTAAAAGTACTATCATATTTGTATTCTTGACCCTGAAAACATAGGAATATACAAAAAATCAAGTTGACTACATTAGTTTGTGCCAAGCTATATAACAAAGTCTCAAAATAGGGATAGACACTTAGATCAGGCTCCTTTCAGATTATTAACCGAGATATGAGGCTTTGAAAATAAGAATGGCGACCATTTTGGAAAAAAAAAACACCAAAAAAAACAACATGGACACTCCCGCCGTCACAGGGGCAATCAGCTGGGTCTCCGTTTTGAAATAGTCTGTGCGAAATGTTACATTTCGATAACAAAGTGCACGTTTGTTTGCTTATCCCCGGGCTTATTAATTCTGTGAAAAGTCACAAAGATAAGCTGGAAAAAGTACGCATTAATCATTACTAAATCAATAATCTTGTGCATGTCAGTTCTGCTGCGTCATTTACCCTTACGGCAATCACATCCGTTTGATTGCACTACCCAAAAGCGTCCTGCCTCTTGAAGTCTCATAGGAAGCAAACGTCTTATAGTAACTGGACGCCATCCATACTAATGCTTTGATCACAGCAAAGAAATTGAACAAAAATAAAATTTAAAAAAAAAAATCAAACAATCAATCAAATCAAAATTATAACATTATACAAATGAGGAGGAAGGTGTCCAAACATCTGCTCTATATCCCGGGCTATATCCATCAGCCCTTGTCCACACTTTTCCCGAGATATGATTTCATTCTTTTGGACTGTAAATCAAGTCATATGTATCTTCTTTTGGGAAAAGTCATCCATAAAATGTTTATTGGGAGCATCCAATTTGTATTATTGCTTTGTACCCCCAAAAAATGCTTGGATAAATCTTTCAAAATAGTCTTCCAAATGATTCTCGGCCTTTTCAAAACCAGCTGATTGTGACCAATTTGAACTCCGGGATGAGGACACATTCCAGGGGTTCTACGGAAAGCCATGCCCTTATTCATGATGATGGTAGTCCTTAAAAGATACAAGTTTTTAGGCCGGACACGATTACCTCCTTAAGGCAAGCAGTGTGATGACACTTATTTATGTCACACTATCTAATAGGATCGGGAGGAGGGAGGTATGGCGAAATTCAGGTTATCGGGATTAAGGTGCATTTATACTAAGCGATTTTTTTTTGTTTTTTTCTGTGGGCGTCTTTTGGTATGATGTATAGCGATCACTGACGCAGAGAGAAGATATGAAGCATGACTTTATCCTATCAGATTTTATTTAAAAATACAAGACCGAAAAAAAGAAGCAGCAGAAAAAGACGACAAGGTAAAGGGAAAACGAGATAGAAAAAAGGAAACATGAAGTCGAAATGAACAGAAATAAGGTAACAGCAAAAAGACGTCGTCTGATTACAAAGAACAGCTGGAGAAAGAAGCAAGGGAAAATCAAAAAGTTTGAAAGTAGAAAAGGAAGGACTTAGTAAGAAAAAATGGCAGACAAAGGTAGAGTCATATTGGAATTAAAAATAGAGAAGTCAAAACGAGGTATGGCAAGAAGAAAGACAGTTAAGCTAAAGAAAGAGAACAGTTTGAAGGGAGAAGCAGAAAATGCGAATGAAGAAGTACATGTAGAAGTGTAAGACGAATTCTTAATGATATCAAGCTAAATCAATATCTTGTTATTGATGACGTTGCCAAGGAGTCTGCACAAAAACTCCAACACCAGTAAAAATCTAAAACAAAAAATTAATTCTTTTAAATTAAAAACTAATTTAGAAACCAAAAAAAGTATTTTATCTAGGGAAAGAATAACATTAAAATCTTAAAAATGAATTGTTTCCAGACAAAGCTCATGACGGCAGACAATGGTTTACCCTTGTCCGAGCATAGGACATTTTTCTGGAAAAGATAACATGTTTATTTATCCAGGAAAAATAATATTTTGAGATTTCATTTTATTTTTTTCCCTGGAAAAAATAGAAAAAGTAATAAGTCGGTGGGACGAGGATAGGGATCTCGAAATGCTCTCTACCCTCATCTTTTGTTTAAGTGGAATTTCGTGATTCATAGCCTCGTCCCCCAGACGTTTCTAAAATGTTATGATTTTTGTATCATCTGAACCGAAATGTACCTACTTTCACATTCTTTTGTTATTTTTACCAAACACTACCATTATTTAAATGGTACAATGAAGTCTCTAGCCTCATCTCTAAGATCTGTCAAGTATTCTTTCGGTATGCAGTTGAAAGTTTTCTTTTTAATAATAAGTTACATTGAACAGTTTATTTTTGCGATGAATTCGTTTTCTTTTAAAAAGAATATAATTAGCAAAAAACTTTTTTTTGCCGGTTATGCTAGTATTCATTCATATGGAGACTATGTACTACAGTAAATGGATTACAACATCTAAAACGCCTAATCAAATTCAACTCAAACTTTGAAAATTAGTATTTTTGAGAGGACTATCGGAAACATAAACAAGCAGGACATAAACCCAAAATAGATCGTGTGAAGTAGGACGCATTACGGGTATAAATACAGGTTAATTATGGCTTACCTGTGGCGTTAAATTGTAACCAAGAAATTAGCAATTTGTAACTGACCTGAAAAGTGTTATTGTTAACACAAAGATGAATCTTTCCTCTACAATTTAGCCACGGGGACGGAAATTGAGATGGCATTTTATTCATTTTCATGAAAATGTGCAACCTTTACAATTGCCATAACCAATAAATGGTAATTCTAAAATTTATTATTATTTATAGTGGAAAAATGGTTTACTTCTGCGAAGTATGTAATCAAAATGAACAATTTTTCCTTTGATCCCATGGCCAAAGAGGTATTGATTTCATTTCTTTTTGGACCGGAGAGCAGAGTCATCCATAACGAGGATCTTGGAGCACCCAAAATTGTTTATGCTTTTCACTGCTTTGGATAAAAACTTTCAAGATCGTCTTAACAAATGCATTTCTACGGCCTGCTTTCATTATTATTTTGAAAAGCAAAATGATGTGACCAATTTGACCTGTGGTGATGAGGACAAATCAAACTATCGGAAGTAGAATATCCCCATCCGCACCAAGTGGAGACCCCGAACCACGCAAGATTAACATAATCACGAGAATGGGTAAACTGACTCACTGTGTCTCGCATTTTGAAAGTGCTGAGAATTGTGCACTGATAATCTATAATAGCATGCCTATTATGCAAGAACTTCTTGAAAAAATTATTTTGGACTTACAGGCAACATTTCCCTGTGAAATCATTTATCTCATTTCCGAATGTGCCAGAAGCGTAATGGTTAAGTTTTTGAGAATTTTCGGAAGACTATGTGTCAAGATGTCCCGGCAAGATGTCCCTTATGGTGATCCCAAACGTGGTAAAAGTAACTCTCAGTGAACTTTTAAGAGGAGATACTAATGCTATAAATAGATATGGTGATAGCATTGAATCTGACTATTACTATATGAATCGAGCTTAAAACCCTTTAGCACTGTCAACTTTTGTCGCAAAAATAATTAACTCTTCAACGTTCATTTCAAAGTAGGCATATTCCCTGGTCATCATCATAATCAGCCTGAAAAAATACATGCACTAAGTCCCGAACACGCTAGTTTTAGACCAGTGACTTTTGAGTTGGCTTCTCAAAATGACTGCAGATTATTTTAGGAGAGCCATCTCAAAACCACTGACTATCTGTCATGACCTATACAGAATCTACCGGTTACATGGGTTTACTAAACCTTTGGACTTGCTTGTTTTGTTTAAAGTCAATGACAACAATTCATGAACTCATGTGTAGTTTACCCGTTAACAATACTTTAATATCAAACTGCGAAACTGCTTCATCCGTCTGAAATGATTCAGAGTCAATTTAATTTTCAACGAACTCTTGATGAACTTAGGAGGAGAGACGTTTCTGATGGAATCTGGCGCCGAGTGCCTATCCACGACCCCACATTCTTGTGGTCTTTGCAACTGCTTAGAGTCACCAACAACCTCTTTTGTTCCCATTGTTTTCACAAGGTCTAATATAAAAGGCCTAAAGTCTCCATAATTACGAGAAGTGTTCAATTTTAAGGTTTTGCACACTGAGAGATCCCTACTTTCAAGACTTGGTCACCACAACCATGACCATTTGCGTTCAGGTGCCAACAGATCCCTAACATCAGAGTTTAGAGTCCGGTAGGTTTTCGAAGTGTCAATTTTATAAGTGATCCTAATCAACAGTGGAGCCAGCACTTTTTTTTCCTCTCGGAGGGGGGGGGGGGGGGCGTAGGAGAACATTTAAGTTCTTTCTGAGAGGTGAGGGGGGAAGTACGAACCAATGGGCAATTTAATGTTCGTTTGTTTGTTTTATTTTTTTCTTTTGCTTTACCTGGGAAGGCTTCAATAGGGCAGGGGAATCGAAGAAGGGGCATTTCACTCACCAACTCTCTTTGGCACTATTCTATAATAAATACCGTTGTGAAGTTTTTACCGCTTCAGCTAGTGTTTTAAGGAAAGCTCTTGCACACGTTTTAACTGGCAGCTGGGACTCACAACAGTTTAAGGCCCATGGTCCGATACTCCGATCGGTAACAGCCTTGTCCCCAGAAGCCCCAGATTTTACCCGAAGTGGTCAACATTTTGATATAAGAAAAAAGCTACTATTGTTCTTGTTTACCCTGTGAAATTTAGGGCCAAACGATGTTTGGTTTAGAAGTTTAGAAGATAGGGGCAAAAATGTGCCCCATTTTGGTCGACCAATATTAATTTTAAAGAGTACTCTATGGGGCTTACAAAATCACGTTTATAGCTCTAACATCAAAACAGATTGAAATATCGGCACTAAACATTACAGATGGGGTTTTTGGGTGAAGGCCAATCTATCAAGGGGAAAACTTCATAATGGCCATCCCCCTTTAAAACGACGTTTTTTTTACAGTTATTTGCACGTTTCGAGTGTCCCAGCTGACAGTGAAAGGACGTTCATTATGAATTTTAGTAACAGTGAACTAGGAATTGTGTGGATGAGCTTTATTCCGTAAGGCTACCTGAAGCGGTAAAAATATCACAGCGGTAAATCTATTGTGGTTCCTCACAATCTTCTCAGTATTAAGAAATGTTATACACTGTAAGTGACGAACCATGCCACTATCAGCTTGTTGGATAAGCCTAAAATCTGGATTTTACTTACAATCTGAATGACTAATTGTTCAATTGAATTGATGAACTTTTCTTAACCTTTCCCCTACCCAATCTTATTGGCGCCATTTTGTTCCGTTGCTATCTTTATTTTGCCTAATTCCTATGACATCTTAATGCTGCGTATTTCCAACGTCGGAATCATACCAGACGGGGAAACTGCTTCATCCGTCTGAAATGATTCAGAGTCAATTTAATTTTCAACGAACTCTTGATGAACTTAGGAGGAGAGACGTTTCTGATGGAATCTGGCGCCGAGTGCCTATCCACGACCCCACATTCTTGTGGTCTTTGCAACTGCTTAGAGTCACCAACAACCTCTTTTGTTCCCATTGTTTTCACAAGGTCTAATATAAAAGGCCTAAAGTCTCCATAATTACGAGAAGTGTTCAATTTTAAGGTTTTGCACACTGAGAGATCCCTACTTTCAAGACTTGGTCACCACAACCATGACCATTTGCGTTCAGGTGCCAACAGATCCCTAACATCAGAGTTTAGAGTCCGGTAGGTTTTCGAAGTGTCAATTTTATAAGTGATCCTAATCAACAGTGGAGCCAGCACTTTTTTTTCCTCTCGGAGGGGGGGGGGGGGGGCGTAGGAGAACATTTAAGTTCTTTCTGAGAGGTGAGGGGGGAAGTACGAACCAATGGGCAATTTAATGTTCGTTTGTTTGTTTTATTTTTTTCATTATTCTTTACCCTGTAAGGCTCATAGGGCATGGGAATCGAAGAAGGGGCATTTTCACTCACCATCCCTCTTTGCACTATCCTATAATAAAATACCGTTTTAAAGTTTTTACCTCTTCAGCAGTTGTTTTAAGAAAGCTCTTGCACAACGTTTTAACTGGCAGCTGGGAACTCCAACCGTTTTGGGCCCATGGTCCGATACTATACCGATCGGTAACAGCCTTGTCCCCAGAAGCCCCATATTTTTACCCGAAGTGGGTCCAACATTTGATTAAGAAAGCTACTATATTTCTTGTTTACCCTGTGAAATTTTCGGCTAAACGAATGTTTGGTTTAGAAGTTTAGAAGATAGGGCAAAAAATGTGGCCCCATTTTGGGTCGACCGAATATTAATTTTAAGAGTACTCTATGGGCTTTACAAATCACGTTTATAAGAGTCTCTTATACATCACAACAGATTGAAATATAGGCACTAAAACATTACAGATGAGGGGTTTTTGGTGATGGCCCTCTATCAAGGGAAAACTTCATAATGCCACCATGCTCCCTCTTTATAAACCGCGTTTTTACAGTTTATTGCACGTTTCGAGTGTCCCAGCCGACAGTGCATGACGTTCATTAATGAACTTTAGTAACATTTAACTAGGAGTGTGTGGATGAGCTTTATATTATTCCGTAACGCTAACCTGAAGCGGTAAAAATATCACACGGTAAATCCTATATTGTGGTTCCTCACATCTTCTTCTCATATGAAGAAATTTATACACTGTAATACGAACCATGCCACGATCAGCTTGTTGGATAAGCCAAAAATCTGGATTTTACTTACAATCGGAATGACTAATTGTTCAATTGAATTGATGAACTTTTCTGAACCTTTTCCCCTACCCCCCGCAATCTTATTGGCGCCATTTTGTTCGATTTTGCTAGCTTTATTTTGCCTAATTCCTATGACATCTTAATATGCTGGTATTTCCAACGTCTGAAATCATACCAGACGGGGAGGTATCGACATGCACCATATTCTGTCCATCATATCTCCAAACATGATTGGAACATGAGTAAGTCTTTTTTGTGAATAATCAAAATTGGTATACGCAGGACCATACACAAAGGAGGGTGTATACAGTTTGCGTTCCTTCCCCACGATGCGTGGTGCTGTTTCCTCCGAGTCCTCTGAGACACAACTCAAAATCGAAACACTTGCCAAGACATCCTTCAAGTGGCCTTGAATTCCTCCTATTCGTACCCCCAAACATTTCGAATGACTGACAGAACGGAAATCCTTGGATCTTGCTGAATCTCTAACAGCGTTTGTGCATTAAACTCAACGTTTACTACTGACTCACAATAACTGCTTTCCTTGTTATTTTTAGATTGAGTTCAATAAATGGTGTATGAACCTTCCGATTCGTGCTGTATCAAAATTCACATTTGTGATCATTGCTAGACCTTGGTGGTATCTCAGTGAACGATACCGGTGATCATTATACCTCCTGAGGAGCTAAGTCCAGGTTTTTAACCGTCTCGTTCATCAAATATCCAAATACTTCCAATTTGTTAGAAAAGCTTCAAATTGACGTTTTCGCGTTTTTAAAAAAACCGCATCATTTTTTTTTTTTTTAAATCGCCCGATATCTGGGAAGATAGCGTATATGATTTCCAATGGGAACATGTTTAATGGCTATGATTTTTGTTATTGAAATAGCCCTCTTGTCTGAAAGCCTTGTAAAATTGTGCAAACACATAATCATATTATGCATAGGTCTTATACTCGATATCATACACGATCATCACCTACCCAGCAAGACCTATCTATAATATATGCCTTGGGATTATGAACAGTCACTTGTTTAACATTCATTTACCCTCTTTTCTTTACTCTTTTTTTCCATTAAAGGGGCATGGCAAACTGATGAGTTCGGCATTAATATCAGTATCCGCACGAACGAAACCGGCTTGCTATACATCTAGCTAACAATACTTTATTTGAACCTTTACCGACAAGTTCTCTTAAATAATGTGAACATGGTATTTATTCATATCATGGGGCTTATATCGCAACTACATCCATATCATATCCTGTAACAAAGTGTCAAGTGTCGTATGCGTCTTCAGTGTTGTGGTAACATACGTCACCATATCCAAAAATATTAGTTTTCTGTGTTTCTAAACTTGTCTTGGCGATCCCCTCCTTATATTTTAATGCTATTACCCCTTTCTACCTTGCGTGATCGGGGCGACTGCTGCGCAGAGAACTGGAATACGGTTCCGTGGAGTTTCATAACCCGAATAATTATTGACACTTGGTTATAATACCTATCATCATGATAGCCTTACAAGCTCAACTGCCTAAATACACAAGGTAACGTATTGAGTGGCATTTTCCTCTTTTCATTTCATCCCAAGAGTCTTGACCAACCGCCTATCAAAACTATTATCACCATATTGTATAACATCAACCTTTTTAAAATTACCAATATCCAATATAGGCCTATACTCTAAGTTGATGTTAATTCAATTTCAATAGTTGGCGATGTTTAGACTATACGACATATCGTATCATCATCATGGTTACCAAAACACATGAATTCATAGTTTACTCTCTGCAACGGCCAAGTAAAAGCATAGTCTTTTTGGCCATTTACCAATATCAGCCATACCCCTCATAGAGTACTAAATATGCTAGCGCTCGTTTAAAAATATTCACTACTCACGGGGGGATCCAATTCAACTGATCAGTTACCATCAATCCTTGTAACCTACGGACGAACCCAAATTATCAGGCCTGAGTTTACATGTTTTCATCCGTGCCGTATATACCGACACCGTACGGAAATCGCCATTTTTTAAACCTGTATCATCATGAATCGAAAAAGACACCTCAAGTCCCGTACCACTTAAGTGATCTTCATTGTTCCTATATTCATTCATCACTTTTGAGTTGAAAGCCGCAATCGAACCAATGATGAAGCCGCATTGAAATTCGTCTTATCCATGCAGGCTTAGACACGATATTAACTACTTCGGACTCCCACGACACAACATCAGAATGTGCTGTGCAGCTCATGCCATATCCACACAATATACCCAAAGATTTATCTGTAGCCTAGTTTAAAAGGACACTAACATCACTTACCAAATGTCAAATTGAACTACCTACTTAAGAATCTAGCTAACAGTCGCTCTCGTTGTTTCAGTTTACAGGGACCCACTCTAACTGTAGAAAGTGATGTTTTAATACTTTGACTGATCCTATAACTTATACGAAATCTATAACCAGATTCGCAATATATGCTAGGTCATATATCTATAGCATAACACAATCCATCACCTACCAGCAAGACCTACTATAATATCTGCCTTGGGATATATGAACAGTCACTTGTTTAACATTCATTTACCCTCTTGTTCTTTACTCTTTTGCCATTAAAGGCTGCAAACTGATGAGTTTCGCGGCATTAATGATCATTATCCGCACGAACGAAACCGGTCTTGCTATACATCTACGCTACATAGCTTATTGAACTCTTATAACCGACAAGTTTCTTAAATAATGTGAACATGGTATTTTATTCATATCATGGGCCTTATCGCAACTACTCCCCTATCATATCCGTAACAAAGTGTCAAGTGCGTATGCGGGTCCTTCATGTTTGTGGTACATATCACCAATCCGAAATTATATGTTTTCCTGTTTTCTAAACTAATGGTCTTGGGGTTGGGGCGGTCCCTTCCTTATATTTTATGCTATTACCTATACCACCAACCCCTTTCCTACCTGCGTGGATCGGGGCGACTGCTGCGCAGAGAACTGGAATACGGTTCCGTGGATTTTCATACCGAATAAGATTATTGACACTGTTGTTTATAGGCTAACGTGTGTACACAGGAAATACCTTTATAAATCACTCGAGGGGGCGCACCCCTCACAAGTAAAAGAAAAATCTGGTAGTAATAGTAGAATATTGTTTTCTGATTAGAAATTCTGTGTTCTCACTTCTACAAGGTGTTTTTTCTCCATGTATTCCGTTTTAACAACCAATGTCTGGCCACCATGAACCCGCCAATTCAGCAGACTCACTCAGCTGCTCAACATGCTCAAGGGGCACTGGACATCCAGCGGGATTTGTAAAAGCTGAAAATTGGTTCTAGAACTAATTTCCCAAATTTATTCTGATGAGAACAATCGGGGATTTAGCTGGCGTATTCTCTGCAGAGTGGTTTGTAATTAATAAGAGAGTGCATAAATTAATAGCTTTTTATTGGGGATCCTATATGAGGATATGTTCAAGGTGGGGGGGGGGGGAGCTGTTTTCTAGTGTTCAGAAAGTTCCATATTTATAGCACTCAATGGGTCAGCTTGTAACATCAAAAATATGGACAATGTTGAGGGTAGTGAATTTTGGGGGTTCCATAAGGTGACACCAACTTACACCTTGACTAGCGTAGTTAAAGGGGTATCACTCGATCCTTGGCCTCAACCCCATCACATCTTGGAAAACCATCGAACCTGCAATTTTGTTATCATTAGAAACCCTTGTATTTATCATTATCATCTGCCAAAATATTTTGACGGAACTTACCATTTTGATGCTACAAGCCAAACCTACTTTGTGTATGTAAACCAGGAAAATAATTTTAACAGTTGTGCTATAGTAATAGACTCCCCCTACAACACAATTACCGCTAGCGTTGTATATGGGATCCAGATTTAATTTTGGAAGAGGAATAAAGATAGGATTTGTTGTTTTGACTATCTAATATCGTGTCATATGGATGGGCAGCCAATATTTGAGTAGTGGAGGCCGGGCAACTACGATAAAAATATGGACTGCCAATCCAAGATGACACGATATTAGATAGGCCAAAACAACAACTCCTATCTTTATTATAATCTATTAGTTGTGTGGTTTAATCACCGAAAATATTTTATTTCAATACTATTGTAAATGGTAAACTATCGCCCCGCTGTCAAGAAATGAACCAATCCGTACTAGCTGCTTGCACTGCGTTAACCTGATAGATGATGTGGGACATTTGTTGATGTTTGTGGCGCCCCTGTTGGTGTGAGAAACTGGAAGGCAGAAGCCCCTTTTACTGCAAAAACATCAGAATCCATTGAGGGAATCTTGCCATATAGGCCGCAAAGTCAATGATTTCTCTGTTTTATACGCCCTCCTCTATGTCCATGCTCCATAGAAAGACGTGGAAAAACTAGTATTTTAAGAAAAATCATATTTGCCCGTCAATGAACATTTGGTAACAGGGGTGCAAAAAAATGCGTGGAGCTGGAAGCGCCGCCTCGGAGGAAATGGTGGGGAAGTATTGTAGGTACCTAATGTGAACATTGCATTTCGCTCATGAAAGAGAGAATAACTTTGGCACCCCTGTTGTGTTAAAATGTACAAGAATTTAGTTGGTGCGACTAAATATTCCCAAATTAAGTGGTCAAAAACTGTGTCGCCTCTTTTGTTTTATTTTGGTTTGGGCATAATTAAATGAGACTTTCAAACAGCTGTGCTGAAAAGAAGTTGAAGCATGAGGGATATGCTCCTGGACAGTGCATGTAAATTTGACTGGCCACCCCCCCTCCCCCAACCAACCACCAAACTCCAGATGATTAGCGGGAACTTATACAAGTTTGCCGATTGCAAAAATTAAAGGTTGCAACAACAGATTTGCGGAATCCATGTGAGGTGGTCATATGGTGTGATTCATAGATAGACATGTTATGTAAAATCTCTCATGGCACTTTTAAAAAAAGGCATAAAACAAATGTAGGATGAAAATTATGACAAAAGGTCAATAGACAAATGACACATAGAATGTACAACAATCAAAATATGAATATAAAAATATAATTTTTTAGAAATTACAAAAAATATATTTGGCATCGTTGGGACACAGTACCTGGAGATGGCATCGCATGCCAAGTATAATATAAATGTTTCACTTGGCCAGTTAAACCAGCAAACCTCCATAATATAGCACAGTGCTCTTGCAAATTAAAGCTAACAAGCCAGAGTTAGAGGAGTGATTGATATTATATACAAGTGTTAGGTCCGAAAAAAGGTGTCCATCGCTTTCTAACGGATAGCATCAGGATGGTATACAGAGGTTGCTGGTTCTAGTTGGGCAAGTGCACATTTTTAAAACATTGAGTGCACGGGCCATGGCCATCTTCAGGGGAAGATTAATA